>JAOTRN010000025.1:23044165-23056457 GCA_028566695.1 Bagroides melapterus | reverse complement strand
ATCAGGGTGCCATAACTTTTACATCACTGAGATCTAAGGGTCTTTTCATTAATGTGTGTGTGTGTGTCTGTGTGTGTCTGTCTGTGTGTGTGTCTGTCTGTGTGTGTGTCTGTCTGTGTGTGTGTCTGTGTGTGTGTGTGTCTGTGTGTGTGTGTGTCTGTGTGTGTGTGTGTCTGTCTGTGTGTGTGTCTGTCTGTGTGTGTGTCTGTCTGTGTGTGTGTCTGTCTGTGTCTGTTTTCTCCTTTAGGTTACGAGTTGTCCAAGTTAGAGAGTACTGTGGGTTCTCCAGAGAAGCCGTTGTCTGATCTGGGGAAGCTGAGCTACAGGAGCTACTGGTCCTGGGTTCTGCTGGAGATCCTGCGAGACTTCAGAGGAACATTGTCCATTAAAGATCTCAGGTACACCTGTTGAGACAAAGTGATAACACACTCCATATGCGTTTATCACACACCTTCACATAGACCTCTACATGAACACAATGATCACAGGAAGCTTCTGTTCCATCCACAGCCAAATGACCAGCATCACGCAGAGTGACATCATCAGCACGCTCCAGTCTCTCAACATGGTCAAGTACTGGAAGGGTCAACACGTCATCTGTGTCACGCCCAAACTGGTGGAAGAACATCTGAAGAGCGCTCAGTACAAGAAACCTCCCATCACAGGTACGAGCAGCCTCACCAGCTCACTGTGAGAGGTTTTATAATACAGGTTTATTTATAATGCTAGGGTTAAAGCGGCTCTATGTGAGCTCTGTTCTGCGATTAGTGACCTGCAGAACGTTCACCCTGACGGACTCTTTATCATCACTGGAGAGTTCACTTGTGCAAATCTCACATCACGTCCATCAGTATGCAGAGCCCCACCCCCACCTGGCTTCTCAGACCACATCTGTCATGCTAATTCCAGCATACAGTCCACTCAAAATGATCAAAACATGTCCTGAAGCAGGTGAGACCCTGGTCAGCAGGAGCCACACCTGCTCTTCAGGACTTCAGGAGTGCACTGACTGGAACATGTTCAGGGAGGCTGCAACCTACAGCAACTCCATCAACCTGGAGGAGAACACATCAGTGACCAGCTACATCACCAAGTGCAATGATGATGTGACTCTAAGACCATCACCTCACGCTCCAACCAGAAGCCGTGGATGACTGTAGGTGTGTGTGCTGCTGAAGGACAGAGACTCCACCTTCAGAGCAGGAGACAGGACAGCCCTAAGAACAACAAGGGCCAAACTGTCCTGAGCCATCAGAGAACTGAAGTGCACACACACGTGCGCACACACACACACACACACACACACATACACGCACACACACATACACGCACACACACACAGATGATCCACAGCCACATCCAGGACTGGAGTCTCTCTCCATCTATCACAGACATTTACACCACACACAAAGCAAACAGCACCGTAGATGACAACACACATCATCACACACACACATCACCACACACACACGCCTCACACACACACACATCACCACACACCTCTCACACCCCTTGCACACACTACACGTACACACACACACACACACACACACACACACACACACACCTCACCCTCCTGCCATCTGGAAAAAGGTCGTGCTGTGACAACCAGACTCTAACAGCTTCCTCCCACAAGTCATCAGGATACTCAACAACTTGAAGTGAACTGAACTGAGCAAACACACACACATACACACACACACACACACACACACACACACACACACAACTGTGTGGTCTACCCTGAGCCACACCAATCATCAAATTGTTTACATGCTGTTTGTTTGTTTGTTTTTGTTTTTTTTTTGCACTCTCTTGCACAACTCGTTATCTCACATCATATGATGCTGCTGTTAAATGTTCTTTACTGTATTTGTCACGTGTACTGTAGTATACACAGTATGTTCACTAGTTGGTGCTGCTGTTGTGTTTTATTTTGTAGTTACACAGATGCACTTAACTCTGTGTTCTGTGGAGCTCCATGGTCCTGTAGAAACATCTCACTACACTGTGTACTGAGTCAGATATATGGATGAAATGACAATAAAAGCGACTTGAGTTTCTCCTTCATGTGTCTCTGAAACAGTGACCTCACTCTTATCTCCTCTGTTCTCTCCACAGTGGACACACTGTGTCTGAAATGGGCTCCACCAAAACACAAGCAGGTCAAGTTCTCCAAGAAATGAGGGACATGAGGGACGTGGAAACAGGAGTGCTGCGTCACTCTTAGAATCGTCAACGTTCTGTTGAAGTGTTTGTTAACGAGGGACACTGAAACACTGTACATAGCTTTTTCTTAAAAAAATAATAAAACGAGGCTCGAGCTGGACCTTTGTGTCTGTTATTCTCTGCTTTATCGTGTTGTTCAGAGGGAAATATGTTTCAGTGTCTGGATCAAAGACAAATTCAAATGCATGAATGATTGATGTTAGGATACTATATGGAGTTACCTGTCGCTCACGTGGCAGGTGTGTGAGTGCCAGGTATAAGGTGTCACGTCCAGCTGGAGTGTGTGTGTATGTGTGTGTTTTTAGAGTGGGTGTGTGTGAAACAAAATGAACTGAAGTGTCAGAATGATGAATCTTTAAACCTTATAAAGGATCATTTAGTAACTGTGAGCCCTTTGACCTTATATTACTCCATTTCACACACTGTCTCATACGTGCTCTCATACGATGACAAATATCTTGTGAACCTACAAACACACGTTCATGAACAAACGTCTGAACATTTTCATATCAATTTTCAACAAAACTAAATAAATTGAACAGAGTACTGTTGTGTTTATACACACATCACTAACGTGTAGAACATACAAAATAAAACCTGCAACCTAGAGGTTAGTGTGTGTGTGTGTGTGTGTGTGTGTGTGAGAGAGATGTGATTGTGAATGTCAGGTTATGTGATGTTAATGTTCTCATCACTGGTCTGAGATCAGCTTCTTTATTTCATGTTTTCTTTAAACAGAACAAAGAGACTTTAAGGAGAAGTGTGTGAAAGATCTCCAGGTAGTTTAAAAAGTCTGTTTTTTCACTTCATATCGGTCAAATCAGTAACTAACTAACATACTTGAGTATGTTTTTCATTGGATAATTTTTTTTACTCTTACTCAAGTAACTATTAAGATTTTTATTTTTTTCCATAAGTACTTTTATTTGAGGAAAAGATTTTAGATACTCTGCCCACCTCTGTTTATCAAACTGATCAAAATAATCACACACAACTGTATGAACGTTTAATAACACTGGAGAAATTTCAGTTTCAATACAGAAGAAAGATCTGATATGAATAAAGTGATGATTTCACAGGTGAGGACTGATATCTGAGGTGTGATGCTCTAAAGTTGGGATCAGGTTGCTGTATTTCAGGGAGTTTGTCCCTAACAATGCTCCTTTGATGTTCATATAGAAACTAGGCTATAGCAGCACGACGAGAACAATGGCGCCATTGGGGAGCTGAGTGACGTGGCGACCTCTGATTGGCCGCTCCACACAGGTGCAGCCACCCAAATGCCATACCTGAATCTTTGCCATCCGCATCGTTACCGTTTTATTTCTTGTCTCGTGCCGTTAACTTTCTTCTTAAACTTTTATTATTGTTTACATCCTGGATGGATTTATGTGTGATTTATATTCGCGCAAAGGAATGAAAAAGAATATGAGCTCGAGTTTACAAGACAAAAACATCGACAAACTCTGTGAGGAATTTGAATGTCTTTATTTTAGACCCACCTGAGGAGCCAGGAAGATTTTTTTTTATCGGCGTGTGTTTCAGATCGTATCGGAATTAACGACCTCTTTATTATCCTCATACTACACACCTTCAGGTAAAAATATGGCTTCATTCGCTGTTTTTCTCTCTTAATGAAATATAGAATTGAAATGATCCTGATGTTACTTTGGATTTTATAAAATAGTTTTAATCCGAAGTAATCATACAGCGCTGTATTTTACCTACAGAATGATGAACTTTAGGATGGAGCTGATGATCGCGCTGCTGCTCGGCTCAGGTGAATCATTTATTTACACCCGGAAGTGCAGGTAGACCGGAGACTGGCCCGGTCTCTCACTGGGTTTGTTTTTATTAAAAAAACAAAAAAACAAAAAACACTCACTAAATATTATAAGTGAATAAAAATTAAAGCACACGTGAGAGCAAATCTTTACATTTCTTATATGACCCTAAATTAAAAATAAACTGAAATAAATAAATAAATAAATAAATAAAGTTGTTTTGTACGTCGCTCTCTGGATAAGGTAGAATAGAAATGACTTTTAAGACGTGAATTAACTTTTTCAGGTTTCTTGCTGTCATTGTATTTTCAAACAAATGATATAAAATAATTATATTATTCTCTAATAACTTGTACTTTCTTTTTTTTCTCCAAACAGCTTTTGGATCCTTTCCGTTTTAATATATTGTGTATTATTAATAAAGGATGGTTAATTTTGCACTTATCTGTTCATATACACCAGTGAAAGTTTGGATCTTGTTCTAAATATCAAATAGAAATATATTCTGTGGATCTCTTTAGGATCACTGGAAAGTCAGGAGATGAAAATGAAATATACTTTTTTTTAATTCTTTACACATTTCTAACTTCTTTCTTCAGAATATTGTGATATAGGACTAAAATCAGAATATCTTTACAACAATATTTAAAACTATCTTATCCTATAGATCTGAACTCTGTGTGCTTTGTGTTATTATTGTGTTATCATGGTTCTCACAGTCGAGCTCTAACGTTACAGGTGTGTTCTTCATCCTGACATGTGACGCTCAGGGTAAGTGTATTCTCTCTTTCCCTCAACACTGTTGAGTGTAAATTAGTGTTTCCACCTCGGTTGGCTGCTCCTCTCTGAGCTCATAGAGAACTGAGAAAAGGATTTTTTTTCCTGACCCTATCAACTGTCTGAAAGCCGATACTCACGTGTTGACTGATCCGATCTGCAGAATGTGGAAGGCCTCTTGTGGGAGCTCGCATCGTAGGAGGAAGTGAGGCGAGAGACGGGGCATGGCCGTGGCAAGTGGACATCCAGATGGGAACAAGCGGTCATGTTTGTGGAGGATCCATCATCTCCAGAGACTGGGTTCTGTCTGCAGCACACTGTTTTCCTGAGTAAGCCCTTGTGTTTAATGGTCTGGAGCTGCTCATGTTACAGTAAAGTTATTGTTCCACCTGCACAATTCACTTCAGTTTGTACAGCACTGTTAACAGTGGACTCAGAGCAGCTTGGCACAAATCTGGATCTGAAGTCTGTTGCATCAAACTCTTTACTGTTACAGATACAGACGATACAGATGACATGAGAACAACCTGTTTTTAACCATTAGTGTCCTATCTAAAGAACATGGTTTCTAAGTGTTATCAACAACAGTAACCTCGAGGTTCTCTTTAGCCTGTTCATGTGACACCATCATCATCCTCATCCTCAGAACAGAATTAGGGCATCAGAATAGATCAGGTAGGTCCAGAGAGCTGAAGAATCACCATCATAAACCCAGGAGAGAGATGGAGAAGAACCCTCAGAACCAGTGGCATTGGAGGAACATCAGTGGGATCTACAAAAAGTTTATTATTATCATCGACTTTACCGCAGTTAATTCTACAGGGTTGTGAAGAAAAACAGCATCCTCCATGTTTCTCAGATATTTCCCAGGACATTTATTTCCCAGAGTCTCTGGTTATCACTGCTCTGTTTTCTCCTTTAGTCCATCAGATGTCTCCTCGTACCTTCTCTACATGGGTCGCTATCAGCTCAACGGCGCTAACCAGTTTGAGATGATGAGACAAGTGAAGAGGGTGGTGGTGGCACACGGGTACTCGACACCTCAAGAGGGTAAAGATGTGGCACTCGTAGAGCTGAGCTCGCCGCTCACTTGGACAGTCCACATTCAGCCCGTGTGTCTGCCAAACGCCGACTTCCTGTTCACTGGAGGAACCATGTGCTACGTCACAGGCTGGGGCGACACACAAGAGGGAGGTGAGTGCAGAAAAATAGAGTCCACTAAACACTGACCGCACAGTGCAGTTGACCTGAAGGCCATGACGCAGCACGGTGACGGATCAGCTCGATAAATATACAGTGGGATTGGTTTACATGAACTCGTCACTCTGGTTAGCTGAGACGTCACTGAGCCGTGACTGAACACACAGCAGTGTGGGGGTGTGATGGAAAAGATTAAGTATTTAAATACCTGTTTAGGTGTTTAACACCAGAACCTTCTGGGTGTGTGTGAGTCCAACATGAAGAACATCAGGAATCTGGATATCAGCTTTAATCTCACCTGCTCTCTGAACTCCAGGAGATGCAGGATCAGCACCAGAGCTTTACTGTAATCACAGACTCCACTCATATCATCCTTATTAACCCTTCACAGATGATGAGCTCTAGATCAGGGAGATGGGTTGTGTAGGACGTCAGTATATCATAAATATATCATAACTGAATCAAATATCTATATCAAATATATCATATCTGTCCCAAATACACTGAATCTAACAGGAAACCACAATAAACCCAACAGGAAGTGATTTGTCCCTAATTAACGCTTTTCGTTCGTTTTTATCGCGTTGTAAGTGTGACCAGAACAACACAATTCTCTTTCCAGTCTCTCTGTCTGGAGCTGGGACGCTACGGGAAGTCGGAGTTCCCATTATTGACCAAGAAGCCTGCAACTCCATGTACCACATCGACGTGTCTACCTCAGAGACCGTGTCCATCCTGTCAGACATGATCTGTGCTGGATACCAGGAGGGAGGCAAGGATTCCTGTCAGGTAGCAACCATAAACGCTCACCTGTACACACCTGCACTGGGGCTTAGAGAGTTTGAGGAGAACAGAGCTGATCTCACTGTACTTAACCCCGAGTTCTCATTCTTCTAAACGTCACCTTTTCTGATCAGAGTTTAACTCTAGGAAATTACAGGTGAACCTTAATATCTTAGTCTCTTCATGTCTCTAACACACTCAGTTAACCTAGACAATGTAGATATGATGAGATGTATAAGTGTGAGAGAAGTCTACAGAAATTAGGAGACGGTTAATCCAGGGTTTAGGAATGTACAGTGTGAAACATCAGATTATAAAGAACCAGAAGGAACTTTTAACCCCATGTGCAGAATGAACAGTGTGAAACCTCAACCCACACAGCCCAGGATTGTGTACAGGTGAAGTTTACAGTCCTGAAGTGTAGATCAACACCAGATCTTAGTGTGAGTGTTATAGTGAAGATGTTTCCTCTCTCAGGGAGACTCCGGCGGACCCCTTGTCTGTTCCATCGGGAATGGCACGTGGATCCAGGCGGGCGTTGTGAGTTTTGGACTGGGATGTGCTCAGAAGAACAGACCCGGTGTGTACGCTAGAGTGTCGAGCTTCGTGGGTCTGATCGGCTCCACGGTGCCGGACGCCCAGCTGCTGGATCACGCCTGTAACCGAGCAGCTCACGGCGTCATGGTTCTCAGTGTGGCTCTCGCAGCAGTGATGTTCAGTAGGTAGTGAGTGTGTTCAGAGGAACCTCACTGTAATACTAACCTGAAAACATTACACCAGCTCACAGTCTGGAGCCACACTGAACACTTCCTAGCATATAAAACAGTCATCAGAAAGCAGCAGCAATGCTAAAACAGGATAGAAATAAATCAAGGAGTTTAACAAGTGTCCGTGATAAACATCTGGTGGATTAACTCCTGAATTATTCAGGGTCCTCACAACCTGCCTGAGAAATCTGAAGCCATTAGGAATAATCCCAGATAAACAGATCACACTAAAGGCTTTATTTTTATACATCTTTCTTCTTTATCCTTTTATTCAGTGTCTTCAGAGGTATTTACCTCCAAGTTAAAACAAAAAAGGTGTTTATTACTGCTTTATTTTATAAAGTTATAAAAAAGCTGATGTTTTAAGCACCAAAGTGTATAATGAATATTTGACATATTTGCTGAAATATAATGATGAATGGATTCCATCAGACTCCTCGGTTTCATTTGTTGCTCATTTACTCCCTGGAGCAGTTCACGTTCAGTGTCCAGGAAAAATAAAGTTACAGAGTTAGAGATATAGAGTTTCTTATCCAACATTCCTTTTCTTTTCACCTGAAAGAAGTAAAGATCATTTCTCTTCACTCACAATCTATAGATTTCAAAATATTTATTTCTATGTACTTTCATTCATCAAGCTGAATATAAAGATTTAGTCATTAATGTGTCATACAAGTGTTTACATAAGAAATGTAATTTAATAAGTGGTGGGCCGTGCATTTGGTACCTGGTCCTTCAGTGTGGACTTACCCGAATTAATCCACCTCTTAATACCATCACTATCACGTAGTAATTATAGAAACCATCAATACTCTACAAAAACACAATATAACAAGGCATGGCATTACACAGAGAATTTCATGTATTGAGGGTGAAAACCATTTTTACTAAAGCAAGAAACCCAGTTAAGACGACTCCAAACCTCTACACTACAATCACGACTGTGTCACGTACAACATCTGGAGCTTCGAGTTGACCGACATCTCCTCACCATGTCTAGATTTTCTGGAAAAGTCTGCCTTGAAAATGGATTTTTAAGTTAATGTCAGTTTCTCCTCCATCAGACATTGTGGTGTAAAAAATTCTAATTCTAATGTATTAACGTGTGACCTCTAGGATCTCTGTTTCACTAGTCCAACTTGACTGTAACAGTTTTGCTCTGACCAACCGTTCAGAGGCTGGAAAAATGCTGACGGTTTACACAAGGTCTTGCTTGTCTTGACATCAAAAGTGAAATTGACTCATACTGTATATCTTCTCTTCTTTTTCTCCCAGCTGTTATTATTTCATTATAGTTGAAGTCAGACAGACACCCAGTGTGTATAAGATGATATGGTTTACTCTCATCCTGCGCAGGGTTGTTAAACTCTTACGAGACAAATGAGCAACCACAGCTTCATAAACAAGCCCAAAACAAGCCCAATATTACTAAAGGATGTTAAGGCCACAAAGTTAACATTAACAACATAATAAACTAATATGTTATGTTCAAATTCACATACAAATAGCCTCGGGTGAATGCTAGTTTACTCAAATAACTTCAGCAGCAACAGAACAGAACAGGGTAAACTGTGAAGCACATCAGCCTGATTTTACGACAGTATTACTACAACATATAATAACAATGAAGAACTGGTGAGCAACCACAACATTTCCCCCACCCCAAGTGATCAATCATTGTAGAGGCTGTAACTGAACCCATAGGTGCAACATTGAGTGGAGATCATACATACAGAGGTGCGCTGTCCACAAATATCCGTCTGTAGATGCTCCCATGGCTTGGTGGGCCAGTCAACAGGTTGCAAAGGTGGTGGTGCTGAAGCACATGTTTTACCACTAAACAGACAAGGTGCACAGTCACGTACAAGAGCTTCTAGCTGTCTGTCAATCTCTGCTTCAGTTTAACTATTCCCACGTGAACCTTGTGAGCCATTGACAGCACCCGCCCATTAAAGGACAGTGGAATGACTGCCTGGTGCCCAGTGCAATGCATGACTCACCCCAACATGTCAGTTCTGCCTTGACTGGGGAGAAAGGTGTGAAGTCAGTGCTTGCCTGAGCCAGCCAGCCGTTCTGAATGTAGGTTCTAAGAGTAACAAAGAATGGGTCTGCTGCAGACTCTCACTCAAGTTCTTTGAGAGACACTGTGGCCTGTAAAGGTTCATACACTGACCCACTCTCTATATCTAACTCTGGCTGCCTGGCTGTGACAGTTGGCTCCGCATTGAATGGGACAACCATGTTGTCTTTGGGAGTGAACAACAGCTGGTAGTTGTACTGATTCAACCTGACAGCCCATCGGTGAAGACTGTGGGGCTTATGGCCCGTGCCAGTAGAAGACATGAGGGTAGTGAGAGCCTGGTGGTCTGTTCTGAGAGTAAAAGATGGCCCATATAAGTACACGTGCAAACGCTCGCATGCCCAAATGCATGCCAATGCCTCCCTCTCTCCCACAGAGTATTTCTGTTCCACAGTACTCAGAGCCCATGAAGCATTGGCAGTTTAGCTCCTGTGTCAAGAAGCAATGGTAGCAACTCTTTTAGCTGCACACCACATGTAGAAAAAGTTACTGAATGAGATCCAACTGTATGAATTACTGCTGGTGAAAGCTGCGAACTGGACTTTGACCTGCAACACCTTGCAAAGTGATTGAGCTTGCCACAATGTCTACACTTTTGCCAGACAGCTAGGCACTCTGGGGACCCTTTGTCATGATGAATGGAGCCACAGTTGCCATATTTCCAGCTTTGTTGACTTGACTGAAGCTGCATTAGCTGGATGATTACACCTGCAGGCTGGAACTCCTCATCCCTGACTATATTTGCAGGTACAAAAGTGACATCAGTTTTAACTGCGTTAGTCTATGCTATTTTAGCTGCACCCTGGGTAGCTTCTTCAATTTGGAGTGCCAGAGAGCCTTATCCAAAGTAAGTTTATCATCGTCCATAAACAGCCTCTCTCTGACCCATGCACTGCTTGTCTGGAAGCTGTTTTTTCCCGTCCGGGACATCATCTAAGCCTGTGGATACAAGGTACCTCTGAAACGACACATACACACAGGTTCACCAGCGTGGGGCAGAATTGGCTCGGGGAAGGTAGAAAGCCCATCCTCGTCACCAAATGTTATTTTCAACAAATTCACACAAATAGAGCTTTGGGTGAATGCTTGTTTACTCAAAAAACTTCGGCAGCAACAGAACACAACATGGTAGACTGTGAAGCATGCACATCAGCCTTATTTTACAACAGTATTACTACAACAGATAACAACGAAGAACTGGTTAGCAACCACAACAGATATATCTATATACACACAGTACCAGTCAAAAGTTTGTACACACCTTCCAATCATGTTTGCCAACCCTCGAGAGACAGATAAGCAACCTGTTTCAATAACCTTACAATAACCTTCCCCAAGTGATCTACTGAGCTGACAGCTGTGTGGCAAGCAGGTTGGTGGAGGATTTTGCCACAGTAATTCAGACGTATTGTAGAAAACAGAGTAGCATTTCTCTTGTGTTTGTGTAGGCATGTTGCAGGTGGTCTGCATATTGAGCATGAATCTGCAGCACAGTACCTACACAAAGCTTTTCTTTTAACACCAACAGCCGGATGTATCCAGTCTTTAAGTTATTTTTCTTTATTCTTTATTATTCCCAGTCTTCATTATATTTGGACCAATTTGTTGGTGCCATTCTTATTAAAAGAGCTCGAGTGTGAACGACATGAATGTCACCTGATTTTTGTCCAGGTGAGGAGTTTAGGGGAGGAGTTGAGGACTGGGGTATAGACCCATAACGGCTCTAGGAGCAGAATCTCTCGGATCTCTATACATGATGGGTTCAAATCAGGGTTTGTGGGAGGGCGTTACAATTCTGATTAGTGTGAGGCTGTGTAGACATTGTTAGTCAGTTCATTTTGGGGAAAAAGAAGCAAAAACTGGCAGATTATAAGTGGAATTGGCAACTATGATCCTGCATCGCCAGGTGGATCAGTATGTTTTTACCACACCAAGCACCGTTAATTCTGATTGGACCTTTTCCAAAAATGTCCCTCACTCACAATTTCTTCTTGTTTTTAGTTAACGAAAATATCAATAAATTTTAATTCTAGTTTTCGTCATCACTTCATTTTTATTTAGTTATTGTCTCGTTTTCGTCAGTGAAAACTTGTTGCAGAAAATAACAGTGACCATATTCACTGTATCAGAAACAACTTCTTTAGGAATTGTCTTTCTGTCCCTGCTGTCTGTTACCATGGTAACTTGGTTAACGGTCTACTCTGCCTTTATGGAGCGGTTTCACGGTTAAAGCAGCTGGTGAAGGTCTTCAAGCTGTTGAAGATCCTGCCCAGTGGATACAGCTTCTATCTTCTGACAGCAGTGTGTGTATAAAATGTCATACTGAAGATCAGGAACATGTTAATTTAAGACTTAAAGAAAGGCCTTGTATATAAAGAGCTCAGGTCGAAGTGGATCTGCTGTTGTTAGTGACTGTAGTTTACATCTACTTACAAAAGAAGACCAAACTAAGCAAAACTGATTAAAAAAAGAGTTTATTAACTCGACTCCCGTTGGACTAGTAGAGCTCATATGCTACTGTTACTACTACTTAGCTACTCCAGAGCTACTCCACTGATCACCATATTCACTGTATCAGAAGCGACTTCGTTTGGAATTGTCTTTCTGTCGCTGCTGTCTGTTACCACGGTAACTTGGCTAACGGTCACCAAGCAAAGGTCTACTCTGACGAG
>JAOTRN010000025.1:23026189-23044065 GCA_028566695.1 Bagroides melapterus | reverse complement strand
GTTTAGTCCTCGGGACTACAGTAAAGTGATGAGAATAAAGTCACAGCTTCATTAACACGTCGTGTTTAAACTCAGGACTCGACTCGACGTGACTAATCTGATCGTTCACATCTTTGACAATAAGTGTTTCTTATTAATTACCGCATTTTACTTATCGCACATAATATATATATGTAATATAATATATATATAATAATAAAATACTAAATATATAAAATATAAATGTATAATAGAAAATTATTATAAACATTATAAATATTATAAATAATAATAATATTGAGGACTGTAAGATCTTACCTTTTGTATAATGTGTATAATACATTAAATGAACTGATAGAACAAGAATTAGAATTTAGTCAAGTGTCGTCATTTGACCGAATTTAATCCCCCTGTGACGTCACTGCCCCTTCTTTCGCAGTTCTAGGTTTAAAATCTTTCTGTATTCAGTTTAAAAAAAAGAAAAGAAGTTTAAAATCTCCGTTGCGGAGATTGGGGCGGGCACCATGTCACTTATTTGGCGCGGGAACCAATCACGTTACGACTTTTTGCTCTGTAGATCTTGTGAGGCTCTGAGGAGAAAGGATACTGTTTACACCGAACTACACTGGCTTTCTGAATAAAATCAACTTCAATATAATCTGATTTTCACAGTAAAGTTAATCACGGCCTCAAGTGGTAAGAACTAGCCAGAACTTGCTAATTAATGTTTTGTTTTTTAAATGAAAATCTAAGGAAAATTATAAATTAGCGAGCTCGTAAATATTATTTTAGTGTTTGGTGCTAGCGTTTGAATAGAACAGAATTTGTGAAAATGTGTTGTCGCTGTCACCTGCATACACGGCCGTCACAGCCCCCTGCTGGACATATTATAAACTACAGTAAATAAATACATGAAATATCAAAATGATTGAGCGATGTGTTATTTATTATACATTATATTATAATTATTTTATATCATATCGATATCCTGAGCAGTTACTTCTCAGTGCACGTAACATGTTTATTTCACTATTATGTGTGAAAGAATGTCAGCGCTTCAGTGAGTTAAAGCTGGAGCTTTGAGTTTTCTTTTTATTGATTTTTTGATATTTATTATTTTACTGCATATGTTCACTTTATCATTTTATTTTATTCAGGCATTTATACTCTTATGTGAAATAGATTATTCTTTTAATATATACTTTATTATATATACTTTATTATGCATTTTCGTTTTGACATGCCTTTTAATCTCAGTTCCTAAAGCTCTACATCTTTTTGGTGTGCTCTATAGAAATAAAACTGAATTTAATTAAAATCTGTTTGGTGTGTGACATTTTTTATAGAGGTGTTGGATTGTTACACGACACTAAGGGACAGGAACACAACTTTTGATTTCAGAGCCACTTTAAACACCTTTGACCTCACTGGCGTTCTATGTGTGCAATAATTACACAGGAAACTGACACAAAGCCTTTCAAACATTTATTTAAAAAAGCACTAGTGCCAACAAACATGACAGTTCACTAACAAATTACAGTAATTACAAAACTGAATCCACTGATACCTCACATCAGCTGCATGCTCAGTGGTCTAATTTATGCCAGAGATACATTTTCTGGTGAAGAGAATAAATGTGAATATAATTACAAATAAGTTAAAAAAACAAAAAAAACAAAAAAAAAAAAACACCTGTGATATTATTATTATTATTATTATTATTATTATTATTATTATTATTATTATTATTATTAGAAGTAATAGTATATACACTAATGTATCTTTAATAATATTTATTATTTTTATTTTGGTTATATGTTTTACTTTATGTAATCGGTTGGTACTATATAAAGTAATGTATCTTTATATTATTATTATTATTATTATTATTATTATTATTATTATTATTATTATTATTATTATTATTGCTGTTGTTGAACTTGGCACTGTCTCCCAGTCTAACAGTTCCGTTGTCTGACACATTGATTACGTATGCAACATTTATAACAGCACATTCGCCAGGTTAAATCCACTTTCATTGAGGTTGATTATAAATAAAAAGATTTAGCTTCTGTAATTAGTCCTGGTCAATATTTTATCAAATATTGTATTTTTTAAATTTTTATATTTTATTAAATATAGTATTATTTGTCTTTTTATGAGTTGTATCAATTATTTGTCAATCGGGTTTCCTGGGTTGTGTGGAAAGTGCGGCTGTGAATGAGCTGAGTGATGTTGTGACAGATTGTAATGGCGGACAGGCGAGGTGTACAGGTTAGTTACGCCATGGCGGCTCTCTGTATTATTCACTGTTTTTCACAAAACGGCGCTCGGAGGTGAAATTTAAAGGGTTATGAGGTTTCGATTTTGTACCGGAATTTAAGTGACGCTTTCCGAGATGCGACTTTGGATCTGAGAAGGTATAAAATGGGGCATTTTTGAGCTAAAGGGTTTAGTGTTATTTTTTTCCCGGCCGACGGAGCGGAGCGTAGGCCTTAATGTTAGCATGCTAGTTGAGTTAGCTAACAACGCTCAGAGCGCTAGCATATACTATAATTTTGTTTAATTATTATTTTAATAATATAGTATTAGAAAACGGAGTGTGAGTGAAGTTAAATGCGAAGTACTTGTTTATACTTTTATAGCTGAAGTTTACACACGAAGTTTAATTCATGTATATTTATATAGATATAATATGCATTGCTAATAATATAGTATAAAATATTAACGTTGCGCGTTATATATATTTTGCGCTGAATTTGATTAATTGTACTCCGCTTTGTTTAATTAGATTTTGTAGATTGAAATTTGTAATTTTATTTGACCCCATAGTAGCTGTTTAGCGCGTGCAGTGTTGTTAGCATTGTGCTAACTGTGTTCCTCTGACTGACCGCCAATGACTCCGTTTTTGTTCTTCTTTACATACAATTCTACTACAAGATCAGTTTATTCCGTAAGAATTGTTCCGAATTTATTGCACGGAATTGAAGTTTAATGAAAAAGGTGTTTAAACCCCCTGGGGTAAGTGAGGTAAGCTAAAGTGGCTAAACCGACAGGGTTCATTTAACAAATATTAACGGCGTTAACAGTATTAATTTATTCACTATTAAATCTGCTCTATTTTTCAAAAACCAAAAATGTATTTCTTAAGTATTGTCACTTTCTCCTCACAGGGCGGTTATAGTGCTAGCTGGCGTTGTGTTTTAACTGTTTTTGTAGTTAGTTAACTTGGCTAAGATAAATTTGTAAATAACTATATTTACATATTGACATATGGTGTTTGTTAAAGAATAAATTGATTTTTAAGTTTATTAGCAAACTTTATATTTAGCTCAGAAGCTAACTGTTGTTTTTGACAGCACACGCGATATACAATTACACATTTTAGGATCTGTTCTGAATTCATGGTGATTTTATTAAGATTTTTTTAAATTGGTCCATAGTTATTGTACTTATTATTATTTGTATTTTTAATGACTTTGCTCTTGTAATCTCACTTTCATCAACATCATTACTGACACCAGTCAAATAAAATCTCTTCTGTTTTTTTTAATAGATTTTTTCCCCCTCCACGACTCATCCCGTACTAGTGTTGTGTTTGACCAATTAAACACTTTCTAGAGTGTGTGACTCCACCCCTGTGGGTGTGTCTTATTTTACAGTAGCAGCTGGTAAACAGTAAACATGGTTTGTTTTTGTCTGTGTGTCTTCACACACACACACACACACACTTCTCTTTTCCTACTGAGAATAAATGTTCAGAGTCATTCTGTGAGAGGTGGAGTTGGTCTGAATCAGTGGTCATGTAACTCTCTTTGGGGGAGTGTTTTACCTTTTCTTGTTATAATGTCACTTCCAAGTACTGATTGATAATTTTATGTTAATTCTGTCTTTAGACAGTGATATCATTTTATCTTCCTCTGACCAGCTCCATTGCCATAAACTCTTCACTCTTTTTATATAAACTCTTCAAAGTGTTCTGTTTTTTTTTTTTTTTAGCTAGCCTGCTTATCTACTGTCAGGTGTGTGTAGAGTGATGGACAGGATAGAAAAACTTTAGGCTGGGTAAATAGTGATGTACGAGATGATGAGTGACTGAGATGCTGATGGTGTGAAAGTTGAAGCTTTTGGATTCTGATCTGTTTGACCTTAGACACAAAAGTGTTGCTGCATCACCCAGATTTCATTATTAAATAAACTTTGCAGCTCACTCAAACTGTCACATCAGTGTCACAGTCTAATCTCAGATGTCCTTACTGTGTGTGTGTGTGTGTGTGTGTGTGTGTAGTAATAGCATGGATCCAGACAGTGGGGCGGACACCCAGCGAACTCTCAGCCTGCAATGGAAGAGCTACAAACTCCTACAGGACCCGGCCATCCGCAGGGTCGCTCAGAAAATCTACAGATACGATGGGATTCACTTCAGCGTTCCGGTACGTTCACTGGACCTCTTTAAAAAAACTGACACTGAGAAAACACAAATTTAGGAAGCGTGTGAACCGTGTGAATGTGTTGAGACACCAGAGTTCAGAATGTGTGAAGTCTTTTATAATGATTAACACTGTTTGGGATTTCATTTTCAATTAAGTAATGTTAAATTAATCAAAAGAATAGAAAATGTATTACCTTGTTAGAAACGTAAAATTAGATATTCATAGATGGGCAAAAGTCTTACTGTTTGTGAGAGTGTATTTAATATATTTTAGTACTTTAAATTCTTTGTGTTTATTTTTTTTAAATAACTATTGGTGAAGGGTTATACCAAAAATATGGGATAAGTGATTCCTCAAATTTCAGTGTATCATATTAGCAGCATATCAGTTTAATGTCATTTTGTGTTGGTCCTCAGGACTCAGGGTTTCCTCCTGTGGGGGAGTTACGTGACCCTCGGCCTCGGCGGATCTGGTCCAGACACACAGAGATGTTGCTTCCTTTGCCCAAATTTAAGGTACATTCTGGTGCTCAGTCCTCTCAGGATAAAGGCTTTCACCATTTCACTGCACTGCAAAACATTTTATGGAGCTGAAAATCATTTTGAGTTTTTTAGACCTTGTTGTGTTTAAACAGAACCCTTGTGTGTTCTGAGTGCTTTAGGCAGGTGAGAAGGCTCTCAGGTCTGAGAGCATCTGAGTGAACTCTGATGAGACAGTGATTAGATTCTGAATTGATTTGCTGCTGGAAGGGAATCAGACATGCTATGAGGGGTTTATATGTGTATATACATATGTCACTAAGTATGAATATTAAATTATCGCTCTTGTTTTTAAGCTGATTTCCTTGCTGCCTGTTTTTATTAAAAAAAAAAAAAATTAAGCTTATAAGAAAAGCCAGACATTTTATACACCTGTCATTTTTGTTATATCAAGTTTCTTATGTTCTAGGGTTAAATGTGTATCTATGACACCCTAAACAACCTGATCTTTCTTAACCTCTTGCCTGACAGTTGGACGAGTACTATGTGGGTCCCATCCCGCTGAAGGAGGTGACATTTGCTCGGCTGAACGACAACATCAGAGAGCCCTTTCTGTTAGACATGTGCACTAAATTTGGCGAGGTAGAAGAAATGGAGATCTTGTTCCACCCCAAGACCCGCAAGCACTTGGGTTTGGCACGTGTTCTCTTCACCAGCACCAGAGGGGCCAAAGACACGGTCAAACACCTGCACAACACCTCCGTCATGGGCAACATCGTTCACGCACAGCTTGACATCAAAGGTCTGTGTGCGAGGGTGTCCCGGGTATCAGAAGTGTTGAGCTCTGTGGTGTTAAAAAGGGAATCAGCATGAAACTAAAACCAGAAAGTAACTGAAGCAAAATGCAAATAACTTGAATTTTTTTTAAGGCTGTGAAACTGGCAGGTTACGTTCTCTAAAATGTCTTTTTATACCAGACCACTGCTGATTGGTCAGAAGGTGTTGATTAATTCTTTATAACAGCAGCTCTGACAGTAGTGCAGCTCCAAATTTCAAGCTTTCCTTTCTATTAGTTATTTGTTTCTATGGTAACAGCTCATTCATTAAAAAACATTTATGGAAGGAGTCTCCAGTGTCAGTATTTTATTACAGATTTTCAACAGGACAGAGGAGTTTACATTTTGTACTTTCTCTTCTATAACCATGAGGTGTGTGTTTGTGTGTAGGCCAGCAGAGGATGAAGTATTACGAACTGATCGTTAACGGATCATACACACCTCAGACTGTGCCCACAGGAGGAAAAGCCCTGAGTGAGAAGTTTCAGCCTCCTGCTCCAGCACAGCCCGACACCGTGAGTACTCGCCCTGCTCGCCTCCACCAATTTAACTTTGTGTTCTTGAGTCAACGTGAATTTCATCTCGAGTCAGTTCTCCTCAGGGTTTAACCAGCATGTTGGATTTTGAGCACTAACATTTCTGTGAGATCTTTTTTTTATTTTTTTTTTTAATTTGTTGATTAATCCCTGCTCTCTCTCCCTTTCTCTGTTTCAGTCGTCTGATATCAGACGAAAGCTGTCGACCGATCAGGTGCCGGTTCCTCCACTTGGCAGCGCTACCCCATGCTCCTTGGACACCGGATTTGGGGAGCAGCGTCTGGACACACCTCCATCATCCCTCGGGGGGCCATACACCCCTGGCTCTTCATGCTCTTCACAGGGAGGCGGAACTCCTTACACGTCACGTTCTGGAACCCCCTTTTCCCAGGATTCAGGATACTCTGGGGGCAGGTGGGTACCGTTATCTACCTGATCATGCTGTTCTGTACAATTTTAAAACCTGCTGCTGGAAACGAATTACCTGTTTATTTCAGGCATGGAGGTTACAGCGGCGGTCCTGTGGGTGGAGGTTTCCCCGCGCAGGACATGCTTCCTTCATCTTCCTGTTCTTCGTCTGCTGTGTCGTCTTCGTCCGGGTTCAAGCCTCGTTATTATGATGAGCCTCATAGAGTTCCTCCTCAGGACCCAACAGTGTACCACAGAGGTCGGCCCGGGTTCCCCCCTCCTCCCCCTCTTCCCTGTTACTCCTCGTATCACAGCGCTGGCACCGCTGGGATGCACATGCCCCCTCACCCTCACATGCCCCCCTCAGGCTCCCTGTACGAGTCTCCGCCGGTGTCCGAACGAGAGCGGGACAGGGAACGTGACCGAGATCGGGGACAGAGAGACAGAGACAGAGATAGGGAGCGGGACAGGGACTCTGGGGGGCGCTACGGCGCGTCTCGCCGCTCCTCTTACCATCACCAACAGGACGTAACGTCCAAGTCCTCCTACCATTCACACCACTCGCACCGGGAGGAGCGGGACAACAGGTCATACCGCAGGGACAGCTCGGCCTCCAGGGAACATGGAAGGCACCGGAACCACCACCACTCGCACAACCATCATGGACGGAAAAGGGACAGCAGGGACAGGGACGGGGATTATGCGAACAGCTCCGATCCACGATACAGAGGCCACACCAACTCCAGCCATCGCTCCTCCAACAGCATGTCTCCTCCACCTGCCTCGTACGGAGGATACAATCAATCTAAAGAGCCGCCGACCCAGGACACTCCATCTTCGTCCCGCCTGGAGCCTTCTCCATCCTTCAGGTCAGGGGAAAGATCGAGCGGAAGTGGAGATAACGATTATCGCTCTCACCACCCACCGTTACACCCTCCTCCTCCTCCTCCACCTCCTCCCCTTCCTCCTGCTTCTGTCATCGCGGCAGCGGTGGCTGAAACTCTGAGCTCGCTAGATTTCGGCCAGGAGAGCCCAGTCCAAGAGGAGCAGTGGAGCAAACCCAAGCGGCGCCCCAGCACCCCACCGCAGCCCCCACATACCCCTCCACCCTCCTCACCTCCTCATGCCTCCATTCCCTCATCATCCACATCACCATCCTCTACCTCTCTGCCTCACCACCACCCTTCCTCCACTGCGTCTCTCTCCCCACCCCACGCACAACGAGACTCCTCCTCTCCGGAGCCGGACTCCACCAACGAGAGCCTCCCGTTTGTTCACCACTGCAGCAGTTTGGACTCACGCATTGAGATGCTGCTAAAGGAGCAAAAATCCAAATTTTCCTTCCTCGCCTCTGATGACGAGGACGAGGACAAGAAGGACGAGGGTGCCCAAGGAGGCTCGAGGAAGCCGAGGGAAGCGGGTGGAGATAGAGAACTGGATGGAGGACAGCAGAGGAGAGTGGACAGGAGAAGCAGAGCGAGAAAGCTGGCAGCAACACCAGCAGGAGGAGATGGAAGGAAAAGCCCTACAGAGATGGCCTCCTCCGCTGCCTATATCTCCGCATCAGTGTCTGAGACGTCACAGGGACAGCAGGTCCTCATACAAGAGGAACACGCTGCATCTGACACGCCAAAGGTTGCAGGTGCACACACACCACCCACCTACAACGGAGAACGACAGGTGCGTGCAGTCTTACCTCAGCTATCCTCCCTGTGCTGCTTACTTGCTATGTATTATCCAATGTCAGGAGATTGTTTCAAGATCAAAGTTAAAATGCTGTAAAATTTAATTTTTATTGAACTCTTCATTTTCCTGCATTTTTTTTTACCAACAAATTTCAAGAGCTTGGCGAATTGATGAGAATCGCAGCATCAGCATAATATACATTTATATTCTGTTTGTGGCAGTTTGTGGTTGCACATTTCTCATCTCTTTTGCTTACTCTGTAAATGCTGTGAGTACTTATTTTTAGGGCAGTGAGAAATATGAGCTGTAATTTGTGGGGGTCGTGTTTACGTCACATTGCATTGTGGGATAGAACTGCTGTTTGTTGGTCAAGTAGTTTTTCTCATTATCTTCACTTCCTCCACTTTCAGCCATCCCCTCATTCCTCTGGAGAAGATATGGAAATCTCTGATGAAGACGACGGCGGTGGTAATGGTGGCATAGCCTCGTCTTCTTCCTCCCCTGCCCCGTCGTCTCAGTCGGCCCTGCCCTCTCAGAGTACAGACCCCTCGTCTGCCTCACCCCCAGATAGCACGCAGCACTTCGGCGCCTCAATGCCGCTTCCTCACATACCTTCATATCCTCCTCACCTGCCTCCTCCGCCCCCACCTGGGTTTTCTCTCCAGCCCCCTCCTCCTCCCCCTGGTGTGCCCCCTCCTCTTCCCCACATGGAGCTCCACCCGGAGTACCCCATGCCCCCCCACTTGTATGACTACGCCAACTCTGTGGAGCTGATGAGCCAGTACGCTGGCACGTCTTTCCAGATGCAAGCGCACATGCTCAGTCGTCTGCACCAGCTGCGAGAAAAGCATGCACCTGGCTCAGAGTACCCACCCTCTTACCACCTCCACTCTCTGCCCCCTCCCTCGCATGCACCACACTCTCACCACCCCTACATGGACCAAGATGGCACTGCAGGGAACCACTATGACCAAGATCACCGCTACATGCCCCCTCACATGCCTACATACCAGTACTCTGACCCTCATGCCACCCAGCTGCCCCCTCACCACCCCCATGCTATGCCTCCACCCCCTCACTCCCCATGGCCTCCTCATGTCCTGCCCCAGCACTACCCCTCGCACTACCCACCCCCAACGTACGGTGCTGTGCCAGGGCTAGACAGCGAACAGTACCCCATGCCCATGATGGGTCAGAACCCTCACGAGGCCACGGTCCAGCTGGTTCTTTCTGCTCTTATCGATGAGATGAAGAACATCATGCAGAGGGACCTGAACCGCAAAATGGTGGAGAATGTCGCCTTTGGAACCTTCGACGAGTGGTGGGAGCGTAAAGAGAGGAAGGCTAAGGTGAGACTCAAACTAGATTTGAGCAAACATATCTAAACGTAAATCATTTGTAGAAGCACTTACATGAAAATGCATTTATTTCGGAGAAAAATGTTTTTCTCACTGGGGTAAACCTCCAGTTGAAACTTATCTGCATTGTGTTATTGACTTGAAAAGAAACAATTCGGTAAACTAAGACAAATAAGACTAGCTGTTTGCCCAAAAATAATGACACTCTATTAAAGGGTTCAGAGCACAGCATGCTCATGGTGCACTCTCACTTTTTAGCCACCATTTAGTGTAGAGTTGTGTGAGTTTCAAGAAAACATGTCTCTCCACAACACTCAGCTCCACTGAGAATTTACATGCAGTAACCTTTATGCAAAGTCACACGTCACCTCCAGACTATGCAGTGCATTAAGGTTTGAACTCTCTGCTTTGATCCACTGTGAGATGTTTTTAAATGATTGTGCCTGATTTAATCTGCTGTCCTATAAAATGCTCTAAAAAATTAACCGAAAAAATGTTTTCATACATTTCTGTTTCTTCACCTGTGTGTGAATGCTCCTTTTGTTTTATTTTTTTCATCTCTCAGCCATTCCAGACTGCGATGAGGGCCGTGTCTGTTGTGCGGGACGAGGAGAAGAAGGAAGAGAAGACGAGCAGTCGGCCGCGAGAGCCGTTAATGTCTCTGGTAGACTGGGCCAAGAGCGGAGGCATGGAAGGGTTCTCTTTGCGTGGGGCTCTGCGTCTGCCTTCATTCAAGGTACCTGTGGAATCTCACCTGATGTATATAGGCCTATTTCTTTACTTTAAATGCAGATACATACATACACTTTTTTTTAATGCAGGTGAAAAGGAAAGAGCCTCAGGAGCTGGGAGAGGACGTGTCACTGAAACGAGTCAGGCCTTCAACTCCACCAGACGAGGAGGATGAAGGTGAAATATTCAGGCTTCACGCAGACCAGAGCAAGACTGTTGCAGTTATCACCATTTAAATTGTCACACTTTTTTCCCATGCATTTGGGCTTTGTGCCTTATTATATGGTTATTTATACAGACAAAATGTGAACAGTTTTTTAAAACAAAATGTATTTTTTTGATGAGCAAAAATGACAAATAATAATGAATGTCATGAGATTTAAAAGCCTTGAAAGATGCACTCCAAACATCAATACAGCTGTGTAATACAGTGAGTGTGTGTATGTGCAGTGTTCTTCTGCTATGTCATTTTGTTTGTGTGTACGTGTGTGTGCCCTCTTAGACTCGTACCAGGGTAAAGTGTCTGACGGTGCAAGCCGGCCAGAGGAGACCCGAGCAGCTGAGAGAGACTCAGTACAGAGGAGGAAAAGACCCAAACCACGTAAAGCTTACGACCTGGACAGTGAAGGAGAGGAGACGTCTGACGAGTCATCTTCTGAAAAGGTGTGTGTGTGTGTGTGTTTAATTTAACTCTGATGATATGACCAGTCTCCCAGTGGTGTTTACTGAAATGAAAATAAATATTTTGCTTGAAAATATATAATCACAGCATTATATTTAGTATTTGAGATCTAATTCACAGTGTAGGTTGTGAACCCCAGCACTGTAAGAGCTTGAGCAAGAGATTTAACCGTTTATATTTTTCAGGACAATGTACCGTGACTGGGTCTGAACTCTGAACTTAGGGTCCTTAGGGTCTCTAATGAAACAGAAAGCAGAACATTTTATTTTGTCATGGGTGAGATACAAACCAGAGTGCTGTACATTGTTATATTGCAAAAGTTTGTGCACCCCTGAGTGCCTCACGTCTGTGTTTGTTGAACGTCTCAGTCCAGGTTCATTCTCCTCTCTTTATTGTTCTATTGAGCTGTGAAGGTTCTCCACTAGATGTTTGATAGTGTCTGTGGGGGTTTAGTGATCACTCAGCTACAAGAACATTAGAGAGATCAGACTGATGTTGAGGAGACTCCAGTTCATCCCAGTTGTGTTTAGTGGTGTTGAGTCAGAGTCAGGCCTCAGTACAAGACACTCAAGTTCTGCCACTTTCTACAACCTTAACACACCATGTCTTCATGGAGCTGCTTTGTGCACACACACACACACTGTCATGATGGAACAAGGTTTAGATCCAGTGAAGAAGAGCTTGAACACTACAGCACACACACACACACATACACACACATTGTGTACTTTGGGAAGAACCACAAACATCTCTGTGTAGTAGTATGTTATTGTTTGTAATGTTATTGTTTGTAATGTAGTGTGTTATTGTTTGTAATTCCATAGAGTGAACAGTAGGTGGCAGCAATGTTCTTTGTGATCTTCAAGGCTCTGGTGATTTTTAAATTAGTTAAGTGTGAAGAACTGATAATGTGCTGTTAATAACATATAGGCATTTTATTAATGTTCTGTTACTGTGTTCAGGATGAAGATGACAGCGAGAAAGAGGAGTCTGAGGGTAAGAAAGACGAGTCTGAGCATTCTACTTTCATTCATTTCAAATTTATGAAGTGTTTAAACGAGTTTGTCACCCTAGATGAAGCCCTCAGTGCAGACAGCGATGATGAGAGCCTCTCCTCTTCATCTGAAAGCCTGTCATCGTCCTCTTCCTCCTCTTCGTCTTCATCCTCAGATGAGGAAGACGAAGAGGAGCTGGAGCGGGCAGACGAGAGCGAGGCCTTGGATACGATGGACGAGTCGACGATGGACAGCGTTGCCATGGAGAAGGAGAAGTGTGTAGTAGTTTAATATCTCCTCTCCTGATTAGAGGTGACAGAGGAAATAGGTTTCAGTTTAACAATGTTTTTTTTTTTTTTTTTGTTTGGTTTTTTTTTTTTTTCCACAGGGAGAAGACGAGCGGTGGTGAGACGCCTGCTGTGGCTGCTGCGGATGTCAGACATGGTGAGTGAATTTAATAAACATAAACATTTATAAACTTGTCTTTGTTTATTGAAACTCCATTTACACAGAGTTTATATATATATATTATAGATATATAATGTATATAAACAGATCTATAGTTCATCGTTTTCAACAATCTCTTATTGAAGTCATGAAGGTCCTTTCTATGTAGTGAGTATATAGTGAACAGGAAGTAGTTGTAAATATTTAAAAATGTTTTTGGTGTGTGATTGCTGATTTTATTTCTCTTACAGATGACATGATGGCTCCTGCTGTGCCTGCAGACCACCGGCCGCCGTCTCCACCTTGTCCTCGCCCATCCTCACCCATCCTGCCTCCTCTGAAGAAACGGCGCAAGACCGTGTCCTTCTCCATGGAAGAGAGTGAAACCAAACCCTCCATCCATGTCCCTGCAGCTCCTCTCTCACCCTCCTCTGCCACTTCTCCGTCACTCCTCCTTTCTCCGATCAAATCACACCCACCAGATCAGCTTATTACATCATCACCCACTTCTGCCACTTCGGCCGTATCCTCCAAACCTGCCCCGATGCTCCGCCCGTTTGCTTCACGTCCGACCAAGGCCACGCCCCCTTCAGCATCTCCCACCTTGGTTCTCACAGTCCCTCCTCCTGTTCGATCGCTGCGTCCAGAGGAACCCAGGAAACTTCCTCCATCCCCACAGTCGACCCCTGCCAAGTCTCCCTTCAGACGTGGCAAAGAATCACCCAGAACCCCTCCCACTCCTGTCTGTCTCACTGTCCAGAACCTTCCGCTGGACCACGCCTCTCTGGTTCGGGTGGCCTACGAAGAGCCCGCACCTGTGCCACTCGCACCCAATCAGAAAGGTCGTCCACGCGGCAGACCTCGAACCGTCAGCTTGTCAGCTCCATCCACACCATCGCTACTGGAGGAGGATGAGTTTGATGAAGATGATGATGAGGAGCTTCTGGAACAGAGACTGAAGCTCAGGGAGCAGCTCGGCGCATCCAGTTTGCTACAGCTAGCCTCCGCGTCCACACCTGATCTCTCCGTGCTAGCTCACGTGGCTGCCGAGATGGATGAAGACGTTGACTCTGAGGAGACGGAGACATCAGACGAAGCTGAAGAGCACAAACTGGAGGAGGACGAAGAAGCACGGCTTTTCACGTTAGATCCAGGTGGAATGCTGGTTCTCCACGAGCACAACTACTCGAAGTCTCTATCTTTTCTCCTTCCTCCTCTTTCTCCTGCATCCTCTGCTGGACAAAAGAGGCTGAAACAGGACGCTGCAGTGTTGCTCCCCACGGACTTCCATCAACACTGTGTCCAGGAGGCTCCAGAGGAGGTCATCGGAGACTCTCAGACAGACACGCCTGAGCTCTACGGCATGGGGCTCGTCGGGGACGAGGCCGGAGATTCAGCCGAAGTGCGTCCGCTCAGCCCCGTGTCTAAACGCAGAGGCTCACTCAAGAGGGAAGAATCCCTGGAGAAAGGGAAGAGTAAAAAGAGGACTCGGAAAGACAAAGAAAATGTGGAGCTGCAGCCTGCTAAAAAGCAGAGGCAGGAGCACGGCAGGAAGCAGAAGAGAGGGAAGTTAGAGGTGTGTATCGTCAGTCGGGGGCCTTGTTTAAACTTCAGATTTATGAAATACGGTTGAGGAATTTGCAATCATCCGCTTCGCTTGTGAGCAGTGATGTGGTTATTTGTCCATCCCTGAATTTCAGCATTTTTATTGCATTAAAACGTTCTGTTTCTTTTTCCTGTAGTCCATCAGCCTCCACAGAAACCTGTCTAAACTAGTTCAGTGATGTCACACAGTAACGGACGTCAGTAACGTCACACCTGAGTGGCTGACGTGCTTTAGGACTTCCTGTAAACCATGAACTGCAGAGTCACTCGTTTCCTCTTTGTCAGCTGTAGTATTTTTGTTATATTCTAGTTTAAGAATATGATTAGAATTACTTTGAACTAGTTTCTTTTTTTTAGGTTAAATTATTTATTAGCCGTGTAGCTCCAGTGTAGAAATAAACTGAAGAACTGCACGTTAATATCGCTCCAGTTTCTTCAGTCAGAAGATGTATAAAAGTAAGATGTTATTAACGCTGTTCTGTCAGAAGGAGCACAGCTTATAATCTTTGTTCCATCTGTGATGTCAGGACCCGGAGGAGGACGTGGATGTGGAGCAGCTGGAGACGGCCGATCTGTCCAGCTCCAGCTCCAGCTCCGACTCGGCCGACTCCGACTTCGGCCTGGAGGAGCACCTCAGGTTCGAACGTGAGGAGGTGAGGAAAAGTGAGCGTCTCTTCCTGCAGGAAGCTGGAGTCACACCGTCAACCCAAAGGAAGTCCAACCTGGTCCCGCCCCCTCTCCCAGCCTCGCTGTGTTCATACAAGCTGCGCAGTGAGTTTGAGCAGATGACCATCCTGTATGACATCTGGAACACCGGGCTGGACCAGGAGGACATGCGTCTGCTGAAGGTCACGTACGAGAAGCTGCTGCAGGATGACCACAATGCAGACTGGCTCAACGACACACACTGGGTCCCTCACACTAATATCCTTCTTACACAAGTTTATTAATTATCATGTTTTTGTATTTTAGCTCTGACTGAAATGAAAGGTTAGAAAGTCCATTATTTTTCTGTTTATTTTATTTAATAACTTTATTATAATTAAGTTTCTGCCCTTTGAGTCTCTGTGAATGAAACCCTGGTTGTAGCAACATGTAGCTGAGATGATAAACCATTAGAATATGAAAATTAATGCTGAAAACGTGTTGGTCTGGTTCTGCTTTCACATTTAGTATTTAAAATTTTGTGGAATTAGATGAAGAAAAATAGTAAAAAAAAATTTAAGTGCATAGTCGACATGTGAATGTTTGTGTGTAAGTGTAATTATCATAACTACAGACGACTAAACAGCGTTATTCTAGGTCTACTGTTGCACTTCTATCCTGAATCTCAGGTAAACTCTCACCTTAATCCTCAAATACTCAGGTGTATAAATTCAGATCAACTGAAAGTGGCTCTGGATAAATGGCAGAAATATAAAGATCAGTGTTGTGATCGTCATCATGATGAAATATTGTACAGCTTCTGTTCTCTCTGAACTCTTTAAGAAGAATGAGGTGTGTTTAGTGTCTCGTGTCTGTAAGTTGAGACCCTTGACCCCCGTTTGCACTCACTAACATCCCAAACCCCCGGCGTAAGAAGAAGGCAGTAGACGGGCAGCTGAGGGAGCACGTCACAGGATGTGCCCGCAGTGAGGGTTACTACGCCATCAGTCGCAAAGAGAAGGACGTTTACCTGGACCTGGACCTCCCTGAGACCATGCAGGAAGCTGTGGACTATGACATCACGGTACGTGACCTCTCACACACACACACACACACACACACAGTTAAAGTGTCTCTTATCTTCTATTATCTTCTCACTGCCTTTTCATGAACTTCTTAACAAAATCTCACTTTAAATAAAAAGAGGAATTGTACTGTATCCCAACTTTCCTAAAAGTTGTTTTTGATTATTGTTTTATTTTTGATTGACTTTGTAAATCATGGTACAGTCCAGAACTGTGTACATTTTGTGTATCAAGACTATTGTAGGTTTATATTTTTTTAAAATAATGTTTTTATGATTTTGGTATTTAACATTTTAAATATTTTATAGTTGAATTTTTGATTTTGTATTGATTATTATTTTGTTTAGATTTGTTCATCTAACATTTAATCTATTTCTACAAAATACATCTCTATTTCTCTCCTCGTCTTAGGGTTCGAACCGTGTCCTGTCGGAGAGGCGCTCGGAGCAGAGGCGTCTTCTCAGCGCCATCGGCACGCCCGCCGTCATGGATTCAGACCTGCTGAAACTGAACCAGCTCAAGGTGAAGCGTCACACTGCGGCCTTCACACCTCCTTATCACACACTCGGCTCTGATTATGGACCCTGTGCTGACCTTGTAGTGGAGTTTTATTGTCTGAGGTGGAACTGTAAAACTCCACACACTCCAAATGCTGCTTAGAAATTATTCTGGAAGTGAAAAGGGGAACATGATGGCTGTCTCGGTTAAAAGAAAAGTGACAGCTGATCATTCTTCATGTGTCTTCAGTCAGCTCGAGAATAAACATCAGACTGAATACTAACTGATTGATTTAATTTGAGACAAAGTTCAAACGACACACAGACAAGATTTATTAACGTTTTTATTGTAGTTGCACTTCACATTACAGGGTTGTAAAGAGTTCAGTGACATTAACCTTTGACCCTGTTTTCTGCTGAGTGTATAACGTTCTCCCAGTGTCAGTGAGATAAAGTGCAGTCTGTGCTGTGGAAAGACGTGACTCTCTTTCTGCACTTTTACACAGTTTCACGTCACATGATGATGATGATGATGATGATGATGTTGTGTACTTTATAGAAGTCTGGAATTTGTTTCACTGTGTGACTGATTTTCATGTTAATATTTTAACTTCTTTTTTGTGGGTCTTTGTCTGCCTGCAGTTCCGCAAAAAGAAACTTCGCTTCGGACGCAGCCGCATCCACGAGTGGGGTCTGTTCGCCATGGAGCCCATCGCCGCAGACGAGATGGTCATCGAGTACGTGGGTCAGAACATCAGACAGGTACAGCTACTCTTATGGTCATGTGACCAACAGTGTGTTTAAACAGAGACGTGGAGGCGTGACTCCTCATACACGCTGTTAGTTTGAGCACCGTCGTGATTCGTCACAACATCCACTAAACACCTTTCTCTTGTTAGAAGCTCATTTGCATATCATTAAATTGTTTATGTAGTATGTCGAAAAAAAAACTTCAGTGTATTGTTTTAATACATAATCTGTTTACTTCAGAATCTTCTAATGAACTGAGCTCTGAAATATTTTTGTTGCCTGTAGTGTATTTTACTTAACTTCTGCTTAAGTTTTAATTATATTTTAACATATTATAATTATATTAGTCATATTAATTTAACTTTGAAGTTGAGTTTTTACTTTTGAAGAAACCCATCAGTCATACTCCATGTACCTTCATGTGCACCTGCTTCTGAACATCCTGCCCTTGTGTACTAACGTGTGTGTGTGTGTGTGTGTGTGTGTGTGTGTGTTCGTTTCAGATGGTGGCTGATAATCGGGAGAAACGTTACGCTCAGGAAGGAATCGGGAGCAGTTACCTGTTCCGTGTCGATCATGACACCATCATTGATGCCACCAAATGTGGAAACCTGGCACGCTTCATTAACCACTGCTGCACTGTGAGCACACACACACACACACACTCATGCTCTCTCTCACTCACACACACACACACACAGCTGATGAAACTGTCATTAAGCC
>JAOTRN010000025.1:22994557-23006771 GCA_028566695.1 Bagroides melapterus | reverse complement strand
CAGGTTTCTTAATTAAAGGCTTAATAACTGCTACTTTAAAAGATTTTGGAAAATACCCACTGCTGAGTGAAGAGTTAACTATTTTCAACAGGGGTTCTGTTACTGATGGTACTATCTGCTTAAGAATGTGTGTTGATAAAGGATCTAATAATGTTACATGAGTGTTAGATGAAGGCTGGAGTTAAATAAATATTTAAAGTGCAAAAAAAAGTATTTTCTTAAATAAATAATAGATGAATGCCGTGTAGTCACTAGAATGAACAGCTCGTGTAAACATGATGTGTTGTGTTATTGTGGAGTTTTAGTGTCAAAGCTGCACTTCAGTACAGAAGTCTTAAGAGGCCATGCATTATTATCTTTTTATCTTGTTTTCTCGTTATCTCGACATCGTTCAGTACATTTTCTCACCCTGCCCGCCCCTTTGGGCACCACACTGCTCTGTCGGCTTCTCCACGTTACAGATGACTCCTCGTTGCTCCACACAATTTAGCTCTTGTTGGACCGTTGTAGTGAGACATTTTCTCAAATCCCCTTTATCCACATTTTCCTCAGTCTCTGTGCTAACGTTCATTTTGTTCTGCACTCTCTTGTGTAATGTCTGTTTTTCTTGCAGTGCTACACACTGCGTCTCTTCTGGGCGTTGTGTCAGTCTGTTCTTTTGTGTCCACATCTCTGTCCTGTGAGACTTTCTTTCTGTGTTGTGGTTTAGATTATTTCAGCCGCGTGTTGGAGACGTCTGCTTTAAAGCTACACGTTAGCATTTCTCTGTTAAACGTTTTCTCTAGCGTCAGTTCAGGGTCCATTTGTAATTGTTCTGATAAACCCACAACAGATCTGTCTCTCATCATGTCTTCATACAGGGCAGGACCGCTTCTAGGGCACCGTATCCACACGAGGCATTGTAGTGCTGTCTGGAAGCCATCAGCGGGTTCTCCGATCTCTTGCTGTCACCCTCTCGAAGATAACGTTCCTACAGCCACAGAGTGAAGCTCCAACTTTTCTCTGACCGTGTCGTACTCACTCGCCTCCTCCGAGCTGCTGTGAGCTGCGTCCTCCTAACCCTAACCCTTTTCTTTTAACAAAATGTATTTCAAATTTGTTTAATATGCTATATGTATTAAAACTGAAGATTAATAACATTTTGATTTTTAAATCATTTTAATTAAACACTGGTGAAACAACCACATTTTGGTTTGTTCTAAAATAAGCAGGGAAATGCAACTTTAGGTTATAAAAATAAATAAATAAATAAATAACTTAAGGGTTACAATTTGATTTTTTAAAAGAAATGTTTAGTTGTTCATCTTGGCCCCTATTTTTGCCAGAGAATTGTTTCTTTTTTTAATTTGGATACACACCTGGCAGGACATCTGGTCTGTGCTACCTTTATAGTCGTCATACTGAAAGATTAAAACCACTTTACAGTCTAAAATCATTCCGTTAGAAGATGAACTGCCTGAAGCTCATATTTGCAGGAGTCATTTTCACTGAAATCTACATGGATGAGACATTCATTTGGGTCAAGGTCGTCACTCGGTTTCCTGTCCATGGAATACTGTCACACGTGACCACTGGGGCAGGTTTAGCTCTTTGTTCTGAACACGTGATCGTCTTGCACTGGCCACATGCACACTACTTTTTTGTCATATTGACAGTGACATTTCCTCCAGATTTTTGGAAGTAGTATCCCGGCCAGCCTCTTTAGACCGTGTAACCCAAAATGATCTCTGGGCAAAAAAAAAAAGAGTAAGACTCATACTTCTGCTCTGCAGTGAACTTCTTGTGGAGCGTGACCACTGTGTCACAGAGAATTCTTCTTTGATTTTTTTTAGTTGTCTTACAGTGTTCTTCTTTCCAGTGACATTCTGACTCACATCACTCAGAAGTGTTTACAGTGTTTATGATTGCTTACACACTAAACTTGAAAATAACACACAGTGACTAAAACCTTACACTCAAGGAGCAAAACATCAGTCCAGATCTACACAACTCTAAACATTCTCAGACTCACACTTTTTACAAAACACTACACATTTTCTTCATGGTGGTAGAAGGTTTCTGATCTTCAGCCCTGTGTCATGATCCTCCTCATTCAAGTCATGGAGGAGGTCTGAGACCTAACTGATGAAGGGTCTGTGTAAGGATGGATTCATCATTCCAGAAGATTCCTCCCTCGCTGTGTTGAGAGAGAAGACATGGATGAAGAGCTAGGACCAGATCCAGCTAGCAGAAGAGATTTTGTTTTTTTTTTTTAACTTTAAACCTACGCTGTTGTTTAGTCTCCACATGTTTTCTTTCTTTATTGTAGTGTATTTTGAATATATTCTGATTTTCAGTGCAAAATGCAACCGTTGGAAAAGCAGGAATGTGTTTTACAATGTGGTGAGAGAAATATTTTCATCAATGTACAGTATTCTGTCGAACAATCGAACCCTGACACTGTATCAGAAAAGTCTAAAGTGTCACGTGTTTAAGAATGAACACAGCAGTGTGTAAATAAATCTAACAGAATCAGAATCTATGAACTGTGTGGGTTTCACACGGTGTCAGTGTTGGGTTCTGTTAAATAAATGTCAAGTTTTAAATGAAGTGTTCTGCTGTGTGTGTGTGTGTGTGTGTGTGTGTGTGTGAATTGTGTGTAGTGTTTTGACAAAATGAGCCTTGTTTGTAAAATTGTGCTTAAGCAATCATTAAAAACTGTAAGAGTGCTCGTTAGACCTTGAGATTATATGATTCTGTCTCATGAAATCAAGTTCCAATTTTCCACAAATCAGCCATGCATAATACCGCCATGATGATTTCAAGATCAGACGACATTTTAGAATTTTTTTGGGAAGTATGTATTTATCAAAATTGTGCTTAAAAATTTAAAATCTGCAAGTTATAAAGCACACCACCACAGACACTAATAAAGTGTGACGTGAAATTTACAGAAATTTTGCTAATTTTAACAAGATTAATAAGCAATAACGTACTCATGCACCCCTGAAATCGAGCGGCACCTGTGATGACCTTCACACACAGGAAGTAGTCCACAAGGTGTCCCCTTTTTCTTAAAGTTGTTCTTAGATGTTAAAAAAAAATGTTTTGTTTTTTTTAAACTTAATTTAATAAAATTGTACAGGTTATATAAACTCCATATTCACAATATAAACACTTTTTTGTGTTAAAAATCTTTACATGCCATGACACAAAAATGTAATTATTAAAAGTGCACAAATTGTGTTTATCCTCCAGAATACAAACATTTTATAATGTATTGTTTTTTTTAAAGTTTATTTAAATTGTTGTAAAGTAGAGGGTCACCACTTGCCACCACAAATGATCCATATCGTCGTCTTCCTCCTCCCTGGTGTAGATTAACGCATTCTCCTGATTTCTGTCTGTTTTTAAACCTGATCTAATGTGATAACTTTCAAAGCCTTTTATCCATTTTGGCCAGTTGTCCGTCTTAAACCTAAACATTTCAGGTGAGGGAACATGAAACTGTCTCCTGATGAAGAGTCGCGGGTTTGTTAGCATTAGCATGAACTTTATCACACAGCAAGAAGAGAAAAAAACCCACTGAGTCGACGCCTGACACTAAACCTGTAGTCAGTTCTGTTTTCTGTTTGTTCTGTGCGAACGGAAATAAAATCTGGAGGTTTATTAACAAACACAGGACAGACTCACGTGTGATCAATCTCCTCTTTATTTGAACCCCCAAAACAACAAACATACACAAACAGTTCCTATCTGGGTATTTCACCTAATACTACAGTGATTATTATTATTTTTTTTTTACCTCCGTGAGGTTGGCACCCCACGTAATTAATAATACTATACCATTCTTTTGTGCTGAAAAGAATATTTGTGCTGGTTTAGTATGTGAGATATTAGAGACTTTTTTTACTTTAAAATTACGCTGTTTTTTTGTGCTCGTTTTAAAGTGATTTAGATAACGTGGGGTGGAGAATGACGTCACACACTAAAAAAAAAAAAGTTTAATATTTCAGATAATAAACCAGCACAAATGTTCATTTCTGCGGTACAAATCAGCAAAAATACAGCACGAACGAATGGTTATAGATATCGTGATAATTTAATCACCTGGGTGCCAACTTCACGGAGGTCTGTTCATGATCTCTACATGTACCCCATTGTTAATATTTAATAGATTATTGAAACGTTAAGCCTTTATTCTCATAAATACTATCAATTGTTTTGTATTCGTTTTGTCGCGCATTTATTATAAAATGATGGATTTGTATTAATTTATTGTTCTGTGATGATCTATTAACGCTTTCATTTATGTAGAAGTTATCAATCACTTGAGTCTCTGATCAGAGTAAAAGAGCACGTGATCATCCGTGATAGAACATGTCATTATGTAGAGATCAGGAGAAAATTACACCGTTAGCACGAGAAAACAAGAAAGAAAAAAAATATATAAGAATGCAGGACTTCTGTAAAATACCCTCCTTAGTAGATGTTTCTAAAAAAAAAACAAAAAAAACAACAACAACGTGTTATGTCAGTGTAACTGCCTAGGTTAGAATCACTGCTTAATCCAGAGATTTCTGTTCAGTCCTTCAAAAGGAAAAGATCATTACAGGTAAAGAAATTATATCACAATTAAGATCTAAGGAATCATATAATCCTCATGGGCTTCAGGTATTTGTGTCTGTGTAAGCAGTAAATGACGAGTGTGTTCAAACTGTTCATCCCACTGTCACTTAACACTGAGGTACTCCGAGTTTGTTGTGTGTTTGATTTACAGTCTTACATAAATTTCTATTGTTGTTAATTTAAAAAAGTGTTAATTTAAAAATAACAACAACAACAACAACAGAACTAAACAATTTGGGATTAATTTAATTTATACATAAAGTGTGTTTTATTTTGTAATTAATAAAGAAATACTTATCATTATACTTTCATTTTACTTTAGTTAAATCGAATTATTTCCCTATTTTCAAACACAAGGTGGCAGTATAATACAACTTTTATTTACTGCCCCAGTCACCTACTAATGTTTATGAAACAGAGTGTACAGAGAGTCAGAGTCAGAGTCAGAGAGTCAGAGTCAGCTGCAGACTGATGCCTTTATAATTAATAACCATAAATCCTGGAGTCCTGCAACATATGAACCAGAGCATGGAGCCCTGACTGCCCCACCACATCTGCCCCTCCACACCACCCCACCACCCCTGATCTAGCCACAGAATCACTCTTACTGGATTTAAAACAGTTCTTTATTGGATTAAAAATGATTCAAGTTTAAAGTAATTTTTAGTTGTAATGATTTTTATGTATTTTTATGTTTTGTAGAGTTTTGATTCTGTAGTCGTTCATGGTGTAAACACTGCTGTTGTGTTGATCATCAGTTTATATCAACACTAACGTTACATTCAGTAGCTTATTTTGGGATGATGACTACAGTGTGTGTGTGTGTGTGTGTGTGTGTGTGTGTGTGTGTGTGTGTGTGTGTGTGTGTGTGAAACCAAAAGTACACTACCTCCAGTAAACACACTGGACGTCTGAGAGAAACAGAGAAGCAGAGAGAGAGAGAGAGAGAGAGAGAGAGAGAGAGAGAGACTGATGCAATCTCTGTGTAACAGTTGTGTGGAATGCGAGCGGTTCTTCATCCTGGTTCTTCCTGGTGTCTTTTCCTACTTGTGTCTTGTACAAACTTCTCATTGGTTCTCACACAGAGACAAACAAAGACCACTTAAGAGTTTGAAATGTTTTTAAGAGCTCATTAAATCATGTGGGATTGTAGCCTGGAGTGAGAGTTCTGCTGTCTGATAGGGCCACATGCTGCTGTAGGGTTCTCTGTAGAACATATTTATATATAAGTTTATTAACTTTTGTTCCTCTAGAAATAGACAACTGAAGTGTCTAGTTTTTAATTGAAGCTTTCTTAACAGAGTTCAGAGGAAATACATGTTTTTGAAACAGCATCCAGGCACAATGAGGAGGGCGGGTAAGCTCCGCCCTTTATTAACTGACGGAGTAGATGATTTCAGTAGTACTTAGAACCTTTTCAACAGAGATCCCTCTGTTCTAGAGCTGATGTATCAGTTTTATTTAACAAAGTGTACAGCGAGTCAGTCAGAAACTCTGAGTCACTGAGTCAGAGTCAGTGTCAGAGTAAGTGTGTCAGTGTGTAGCAGTGTGTCAGTGTGTGAAAGTGTGTGTCAGTGTGTAGCAGAGTGTGTCAGTGTGTGAAAGTGTGTGTCAGTGTGTAGCAGTGTGTCAGTGTGTGTGTCAGTGTGTCAGTGTGTAGCAGTGTGTCAGTGTGTGTCAGTGTGTCTGTGTGTCAGTGTGTAGCAGTGTGTCAGTGTGTCAGTGTGTGTCAGTGTGTCAGTGTGTCAGTGTGTGTCAGTGTGTGAAAGTGCGTGTCAGTGTGTAGCAGTGTGTAGCAGTGTGTCAGTGTGTGTCAGTGTGTCAGTGTGTAGCAGTGTGTCAGTGTGTGTCAGTGTGTAGCAGTGTGTGTCAGTGTGTGTCAGTGTGTGTCAGTGTGTGAAAGTGTGTGTCAGTGTGTGAAAGTGTGTCAGTGTGTAGCAGAGTGTGTCAATGTGTGAAAGTGTGTGTCAGTGTGTAGCAGAGTGTGTCAGTGTGTGAAAGTGTGTGTCAGTGTGTGTCAGTGTGTGTCAGTGTGTAGCAGTGTGTCAGTGTGTGTCAGTGTGTGTGTCAGTGTGTGTGTCAGTGTGTCAGTGTGTGTCAGTGTGTCAGTGTGTGTCAGTGTGTGTGTCAGTGTGTAGCAGTGTGTCAGTGTGTGTCAGTGTGTGTGTCAGTGTGTCAGTGTGTGTGTCAGTGTGTAGCATTGTGTAGCAGTGTGTGTCAGTGTGTAGCAGTGTGTAGCAGTGTGTCAGTGTGTGAAAGTGTGTGCCAGTGTGTGTCAGTGTGTGTCAGTGTGTGTGTCAGTGTGTCAGTGTGTGAAAGTGTGTAGCAGTGTGTCAGTGTGTGTCAGTGTGTGTCAGTGTGTGTCAGTGTGTGAAAGTGTGTGTCAGTGTGTAGCAGTGTGTCAGTGTGTGTCAGTGTGTAGCAGTGTGTCAGTGTGTGTCAGTGTGTGTCAATGTGTGTCAGTGTGTGTCAGTGTGTAGCAGTGTGTCAGTGTGTGTCAGTGTGTGTGTCAGTGTGTCAATGTGTGTCAGTGTGTGTGTCAATGTGTCAGTGTGTGTGTCAGTGTGTCAGTGTGTCAGTAAGTGTCTGTGTGTCAGTGTGTGTTGGTGTGTGTGTCAGTGTGTCAGTGTGTGTCAGTGTGTGAAAGTGTGTCAGTGTGTGTCAGTGTGTGAAAGTGTGTGTCAGTGTGTAGCAGTGTGTAGCAGTGTGTCAGTGTGTGTCAGTGTGTAGCAGTGTGTCAGTGTGTGTGTCAGTGTGTGTCAGTGTGTGTGTCAGTGTGTGTCAATGTGTGTCAGTGTGTGTCAGTGTGTGTGTCAATGTGTCAGTGTGTGTGTCAGTGTGTCAGTAAGTGTCTGTGTGTCAGTGTGTGTTGGTGTGTGTGTCAGTGTGTCAGTGTGTGTCAGTGTGTCCGTGAGACCCAGAGACATCATCAGTCTTTACTTTACATCAACACTTTACATGCTGCACCACTACAATATAATTTTATTTAATTATCTACATAAACACACATTAAAGATGATCTTACCCAGAAAACTAGACTCATTAGTGATCTACACCCCAGTGATCATGTGACTTTTTTATAAATATATAATATCATAAATGTTTAAACATCAGTCTCAACACGTCACACCTGCAGCCCTGACACCAGGATGTCTTCAAGAACCCTGAGGAACACGTGTCCAACACGTGTAATAGGAGTCATGAAGTGGTGTCAGAGTTAGAGTCATGTGATCACAAGCCTGTGTTTTCTACCACATGATGCTTCCTGAAAGCTGAAGATAAGTCACACTAATATCTACCCAGATGTCTGTGTGGTGGCTGTGGGGAAAAGTGTGTTGTATTTTTAGAGTCAGTATTTTAACACAGAGGTGTTTGATAAGGAGGTGGTAGGAGATTTTCTCTCTCTCTCTCTCTCTCTCTCTCTCTCTCTCTCTCTCTCTCTCCCACTCAGACCCTCAGTTCTTTGTTGTTTATATTTTTCTCCTCTCTGTTTTGATGTTTATTCATCAGTTAAGTCACACCAAGAACTTTGTAAAATATCAGAATGAATTAAAAAGTAAACAGTACATCAAGGTTTGTCCAAAGCGTATTTGACACGTTCTGAGTTTGTAAAGACACACTCAGACTGCTGAGGAGTCGAAGGTGACGTGAGTGAAGCTTTTGTTTAATCCAAATGTAGACATTGAGGGAGAAATTCTGCAGGATTTACACATCACACGTGAGCTCCACAGTGTGACGCTGGAGCAATCCAAGCCTCTCAACAGCTTCACTGTGTGCCATGACGATATGAAAATTCAGCACTCGCATGCAAAACCTTCGGGGTCGAGAGAGTCGCTGCGCTGGTTTCTGTTTCCTGTTTGTTGGGTCAAATGTGGAGCAGGAGGAGGTCAGGAAGTGTTCACAAGCTCTGTGGAGGAACTGGAGATGTATTGTAGTGACAGGGCATGGGGATGAGTGTGTGTGTGTGTGTGTGTGTGTGTGTGTGTGAGGACTGGAGTCTCTCAGTAACTCCCTCAATGAGCTTTTGTTTAGTTTACTTAATACGTCTCCTCCCTGTCTGACATCATGCTTTAATTAGTCCTGGATTTATTCAGTGACACATTAAAACTCTTTAAAGCTTCCTGTTAACAATATAAATAATATAAAATATAAATGTTTCTATAAACCTTTTTAATGCATTCATCCACATGTGCTGAAGTCCAGAGGTTCAGCAGAAGTCAGCTGTTCGAAACACAACACGAAGCAGGAAGTCAGCGATTTTCTTCCTCCGTGTCTCTTTAAGAGCAGGGGGAAGGGTGAAGGGGTGGAGTGTGAGGAGGAGTGTGACTCTGAGCAACTCACTTTTTTTTTTAAGCAGAAATTCCTCTCTCAAGAGTTTGGCATTTCCTCTGAGCTCATACACATCTCTCGTTTCACACAGTGCTCAGCGTACGAGAGAGGGGGATTTTCAAACATCCTGAATGAGCGGACTCGTGGCACTCGAACAAACAAAACATCATCGTGTAAACTTTACCTCAGGAACCTAGAGAAACTTTTAGCGAGGAGAACTCCAGATAGTCCTGAACATCTGGGAGACTGACTCAGCATGGGCTAACTGCCTCGTCCATGCCTGCGAGAGCTCAGTGGCCCTGGATTTCAACAGGAGGATGAGTGTCTACACGCTAAACCTGAGGGTTTTCTGGCTTCTGGTCACTTGTATCCTATGCATTTTGCTGCTGCTTCATCATTTCATCCTGCGAGGTTCTGACGAACGAGCCGATGGCTGCTCTGATCAGGGAAACGGATATGTTTTGCTTGTGAAGTATGTCTTGGCCTTTGCGCTGTGTTATTTCTTCATCAGGTACTGCTCCTCTCAGCCAGGAGCTACTAATCGAGGTCTTCATACCGCTGTTGGAAAACCTGTGGGTCCTAAAAGGGAGTTGTTGGAGGAACACTTTGAGAGACATGTACGCCTTTCTCCGCATGTTCTCGGCCACAGCAAGGCTCACGTGGCCAAACTGGTGAGCGAACTGGTGCGGGTCGGACGGGCTGATGTGCTTCCAGATTCCTCTCTGGCATTTCGTGGGGACTTTGTTCAGATTGGAAGCTCGTACGAGGAGCACAAAGTGGGTTCGCCGGATTGTTTTGACATTCTGGTTCCACTGAAGCTTCCCCGTGGGCTCAAACTGGAGCCGTGTAGTCAAGGTAACAAACGCGGTGGTGCGCCACTGGTCACTCTGGAGACGTCACGTAAGGAGGAGTGGCCACGGCGCCACAAAGTCTTCACGGATGCCTACCTACGTTCAAACGGTCCACTGGGAGTCTACAGGTTGAGTCCGGACTCGGTGATGCGCTGGTTTTACTGTGCGTCTCAGCGCTGCCTGTCAGCTGTACGCTACCCGTTTGAGCAGCGCTGCTTTCTCAGTCTTTCTCTCACTGAAGGTCAGCGTGTACAGCTTCACCTCACACCACGCTCTGACTACGTTTGCTGTCACATCTCCATGGGAGTCCGGCTCATCCCGGCACTTCCTCTGGGTGACTCCGCCTTCTTGGTCGCGTTCCCAGGAGCTCAGCGTTCTGAGGACTTTTGGATGGTCTACTTCCCAAAACAGGAGCAGAAGCTTCTTGGATGGTTGAAAGCCAAGCTCCCTGCCAGCTCCTGCCATCTAAAGTGCCTTCAGCTGCTCAAGGAAGTGCGTGACCTCGGCGGGCAGACGTTAGACCGACGGGCCGGAGCCGAGTGGAAAGGGGTTCTCTCATCCTACGTTCTGAAAACTGCCTGGTTACGTCTCCTGCTCAGCACACCACCAGAGGCCTGGGAGGATAGACACCTCATGGACAGGATGGAAGACCTGCTGCGGTTCCTCAGAGACAAGCTACAAACCAGGAGTCTCCACCATCTTCTTCTTGGCGGTGACAAAGGGCTTCTACCTGAATCTGTCGCTTTGCCGAAGGTCATTAAGGAAACGGCATCGTCTAACTTGTGGGCCGAATTCAGTGCAGACACTCTGGACCTGGTCTCTGCTCGTCTGTCCTACTCCTGGACTCATCTGCCTCGTTTAATCCGTCTCGGGCGTCCACAGAGGACGACTCTTGGTCGAGGGCTTCACTGTAAACACATTGATGCTGAGTGAATACTTGATGTTATTTAAAGCTCTCAGGTGTGTACGGCTTCTACCCTCAGCGTTCTGGCATCGTGTAGCATCAGGTGTGATTTACTGAAATGAGACGTGTTTAAGGAGTAAAAAGAAAGAGCAGAATATGAAACAGTGATGTTTTTAATTTGAAGCAGTATTTTTGAAATGCAGTTTTTACTTTTTGGGTATAATTTAAATACTGTATCGTGAGCTGGTACAAATCCTTCTGACAGTGTACTGTATCTCAGATCATTTAGAACGGCTCCAAGAGCTGCTCATGTTCAGGTCATAGGCTAAAGATTTCTAAAAATAATCCTCACTGAGCTGTGTGTGTGTGTGTGTGTGTGTGTGTGTGTGTGTGTGTGTGTGTACAGGTGAATATGAAAGATCTGCTTTTTAGTTTTGTGTTGACTCAGAGTCATCATGAGGATTTAACACCATATGGGCACGAACACACACACACACCCACACGCACGCACACACACACACACACACACACACACACACACACACACACACACACACAGTGTTTACAGTGTCTTCATGTTGTGAGTGATTTATTCTCAGCTGTTGTCAGTAAACTGCAAAAACATTCCCCTTAAATCATTAATGAACACTGTGTATGTGTGTGTGTGAGTGTGTGTGTGTGTGTGTGTGTTTGTCCGTGTGTGTCTGTGTGTCTGTGTATCTGTGTGTGTGAGTGTGTGTGTGTGTGTTTGTCTGTGTGTGTCTGTCTGTGTGTGTCTCTGTGTGTGTCTGTCTGTGTGTGTCTCTGTGTGTGTGTGTGTGTGTTTGTCTCTGTGTGTGTGTGTGTGTGTGTGTGTTTGTCTGTGTGTGTCTCTGTGTGTGTGTGTTTGTCTGTGTGTGTGTGTATCTGTGTGTGTGTGTTTGTCTGTGTGAGTGTGTGTGTGTTTGTGTGTGTGTATGTTTGTCTGTGTGTGTGTCTGTGTGTGTGTGTGTGTGTGTGTGTGTGTTTGTCTCTGTGTGTGTGTTTGTCTGTGTGTGTGTGTGTTCGTCTGTGTGTGTGTGTGTTTGTCTGTGTTTGTGTTTCTGTGTGTGTGTGTGTGTGTGTGTTCGTCTGTGTGTGTGTGTGTGTGTTTGTCTGTGTTTGTGTTTCTGTGTGTGTGTGTGTGTTTGTCTGTGTTTGTGTTTCTGTGTGTGTGTGAGTGTGTGTGTGTGTGTCTGTGTGTGTGTGTGTGTGTGTGTTTGTCTGTGTGTGTGTGTGTGTTTGTCTGTGTGTGTGTGTGTGTGTGTGTGTTTGTCTGTGTGTGTGTGTGTGTGTGTGTGTGTTCTCCCTCGTCCTGAAGATGTGGGAAAACTGTTTCTAAGTGCTGACACTGGAGACTCCTTCAGAACACTGCTGTCATGTGAAGGACTGGAGAAGGTTTCTAATGTCAGAGATCGGACATGATAAAGGACATGATGAAGGACATGATAAAGGACATGATGAAGGACATGATGAAGGACATGATGAAGGACATGATAAAGGA
>JAOTRN010000025.1:22768952-22783297 GCA_028566695.1 Bagroides melapterus | reverse complement strand
AGAACCTCAACATCCTCATCTCTGATACCTCCATCTCTGCCTCATGTCTCTTCTTCACTGCTACAGTCTCTAACACATACATCATCACTGGTCTCACTACAGTCTCTAAAATTAAATAGAATATATTTATTACAGTATTGAAGCTGTATGTTGTGGTTACAGAAATGATTTTTATTCCATTTTATTTGGTGGTATTTTCCGACCCTCTTTAAAGCCGACGCCCCACCGTAGTGAACTAGAACTGAAATAACATTCAGATTTTATTTTAGGTTTTCACACAGATTTTAATGTTCGTTATTTTTAGTGTTAGAAAAACGATAAATCAGAATCCTCTGCTGCTTCAAACAAATTCAGAGTCATTTCTATACAATGACAAATTTGCTAGCTTCCTTGCGTAACTGTAGGCGCCTCCTGTACAGTTAGACTAGCGGCTCCATTGCGGCTGTATCTCAAACGCCTTTCTATCCAACACCCGTGCGCTCTTTGTAGTGTATGACGCAACGTCCGGCACCAGCTACCTAGTGCACTATATTTTTAATAGATAATTATTTGCAACTCGGCCTTCCCCCCTCCTCTTGCTATGTCCTTGTAGGTAAGAACAGCTTGACTTTTAGCTAGCAAGGTTGATCAAATTTGCGTTCGACCAATGAAAAAATTTATAATGTTAACTAACGGTTCACGGAACAATTCTATTGGTCGAATAACCTGTCCATCAAAGAGATTGTCCAATCACAGCGAAGAGAAGAATGGCGGGGATTGGTTGAGTCAATTCCCCCAGGCTCTTAAGCCATATCTGCTCAAACACTATCCAACTTCCAGGTTCGGGGAAAAATATAACCCAAATTTGGCAGTAAAAAATATTATTTATTGTGAATGATATATCAGAATTGTTTGTGAATCCTGTTTAATTTTGCTACGTTTTGTTGTCATACGGTCATATAAGGAGGACGTAAACGTGCAATATGGAGATTTTGGAGAGAAACAATTGCTAGCCTAGCTCAGTATAGCATAGCATTGGCTTGTGTTAGCTTTGCTAGCGCGCTAATATTTCACTACGGACGAACCGATTAAGGAATTGGGACGAAAAGCCCGTCAGGTAAAAACAACTGTTACAAATATTATTATTATTTGATTAAAAATATGGAATACATGCATACGTTATGTTGAAATAAATGTTAAAAAATATGAAGGTGTGGAAAATTCCAGCTATGTGAGATTGTGTTTTACAGGCTACAGGAATCTGCACCAAAACCTGCTACCTGCTTTTATTTATTTATTTTTTTTATTCATTTTTAAAAAATATATATTTAGCTTTAGTGAAAGTATAACTACTACACTCACTTAGCTGAGATGCTAACTGTTTACCTGAGTAAATTATTTACCTCAGAGTGGAGAGAATGTGAAAGGAGAAGCTAATTAACCAGAACTGACAGTCGGATAGATTTGTCTTTATAGGAACATATTACAAGTCGGTTTGACATTTACACTTTAAAAAAAATAAATAAATAAAAGAAAGACCTCAATATAAACTGGCGGTTTTTCTGAAATCATTAGCATATATTCAGAATGGTTGAATATTAAGTAGAAGCGTGTTAAACTACTACACTGAGACATCCATGTTAACATTTTCAAGACCCAGGAAAAAATCCTTTTTCATGCTTGAAAAACTTCATATATTAGATCTGACACATGTGATTCTGATAGGGTTAAATCTTTTTTTTTTTTTTAAGTAATACGAGTCACAAATAATTAAACCCTTTATGACACAGCTTTTTAAAAATAAACAAAACTGTGTGTTATTTCCTCAGTCAGTGGATATGTAAGAGACAAATGAGAATAAAGTGTGTTATTATTGGGATATAATCTACATCACAGTGGCAGAATGCTGGAATCTGATTGGTCAGAAGGTTGGCGGTCCTTCTGATTGACACCTCTGTAGTTTTTGTCTGTAAGATGATGGACAGGTTTATAATGCTATCATTTCAGTAACAGCTCATTTCCAGTGTTGTGTATGTCTGATGCGCTACATAATGTAAAATTGTAGAATTATTAATATGGTGATGTTTTCTGGAAGGAGTCTGCAGTGTCAGAGCTTCAGTGTGGGTGTGAGGAACAGAAGTGAACTCTTTCAGATGATTCACAACATTAAAAGTGATAAAAAGTCTTGTTCATTTTGTTAATACGTTAAACCTGTTACTCTGTGTGGAATAAGCGACACGGACGAGCTGAAACCATTTATGTTTGTAAATCTTCACTCATTAAAAGTTTCTCCATGTCTTCATCTTTTCTTTCTTGACTTGTGTAGTTTCACTGAGCATCAGGATTCTTGCAGGATGTTTCAGTGATGTGCTTCAAAAACATTTCTCTAATTTGTTAAAACAAAAAACAACACACTTTACACACATTTTTACACTTTTATCGGCTTCTTAAAATAAGGACATAATGATCAAACAAACAAAAAACTCCTGAAATATGACGGTATCCTCGATATCTCAGTAAAGCTTATTGTGTCATTATTTTCCTGATATTCTATTATATTGTTATCATCAGCCCTAACACTCACTTGATGTTGGAGTTATGCACATGGAGAGACTAACATCCTTTTATTTTCCCCATAGGTGCAAATTGTTATTGAAATGATTCTCTACAGTGATTTGTTTTTGCTTTCTGTGCCTCGTCTTATTTTCCCGCTTTTTTTCTTCTTCTTGTTCTTCTCTTTTTAGCATGTGGATGGTGGGCGAACATGGAAGGATCGTATAGAATGAGTGTGAGGGAGCTGTGTGAGACGGATGATTTGGCTACGAGTCTGGTGCTGGATCCGTTACTCGGGTTCAGCACCCATAAGATGAACATAAGGTAGGACACACACACACACACACACACACACACATACATGGACACACACAGACACACACACAAAATATCACACTTCTTAACAAGACTACAATCATGTCACAAAGACTGAAAAAAAACAAAAAACAAAGAAACCCTAAATTATGCTAATTTTAGAGTATGAGTGTTTCACCTTTTTCTGGGTATTAGTGTTAAATATTAAATTAATATTAAATATTTATTTCTAATTGTTTTTCAAATGTTACTTTTAATACAATATTATACTCTACTTTTTAAAAAATGCATAAGTAAAATTTTAAACCCTTTAATTTTAAAGCATAAGTTTAATCTTAATATTCAAAATGTATTTGCTCAAATTAGAGAATTAAACAGCTATTGTATATTTCTCTTGATCTATAATTAATCAACATCATGCTCTGAGCCCTAGTTCCAGAAGTAATGGCACCTTTAGTGAATATTCATAAATAATTAAAATGGTAAATATCAGAAGTTTTGGCACCCTATATTTTATATATATATATATATATATGGTGATATATAAAATTTAACGTTAAACGAGATTATTGTAATTGTGTTGCAGGAATTCTCTCTGAGTGCAGCTGTGTTTAGCTGAGCTGGGGCTCACTGCCTTTAGAGTATTTTATGATTTAAGGAATTTGCCCAATGATATTTACACTGATATTTCTGAGATTTAAACTTAGCAAGGTAAAGCTTTTTTTTTTTTTTTTTTTTACATCAGTTGTTTTTAAAAATTAACATCTTTGCATACAGGCGAAGTGAATAAGCATGTGACCTTTAAACTCATGTTGTCTATGAGATTAGCTTTCATGAGACACACTGCATGTCTGGTCACGTGACCTGTCCAGGAGAGGAATCTGTTTAAATTTTTATTTTATTTTTTTTGGACATACTCGATCAGTGTTGCAGTTGTGACATCACGTGGGTTCAAATGTGTGTCCGTGCATGTTAATTTAAATTATAGAGATAAATGATGTCACATGGAGATTTAAATTGAGACACAAGTGGACAGAATTTCAGAATTGTCTGTTATAACAAATTGTTCATGATACTGATATTATTATATTGATGCATCTCACAGCCCTAAAACAAAAATGACATTTTTTATATAATCATTATTCTATAATTTCATTACACTTTTCTATAAACTAGGTTTGTAGTTTATAATTTGTTAGTTAATTTGTTTTCCAGTTCTTCTGTGGTGTTTAAAAATTGTATGAATCAGAAATTCCTTCCAAATTAGGTCACATTCACTTGGGATCTATGTCTAATTATAGATATGGATGTGTTTGTGTGTGTTTGTGTGTGTGTGTGTGTGTGTGTGTGTATTTGTGTGGTCAGTCCTCTGCCAGAGATCCGGCGATGGAGCTACCTGAGGGAGACGCTGCTGCGCTTCAAGCGCACTCGGGATTTCCAGGCCACGTTCGATGCCCTGCTGGAGGGCGAGTGGACGAGCGAGTACTTCAGAGATCTCGGCTCGCACCGACAGGAGCTGCTGAGGCAACACGTGAGTGTATTTGTGCCTCGGCACGTCTGATTGTTTGGCTACTGACTCGATGTCTCAATGACTGCTATTTACGACATGATGCTTTTGTGCGTGACTCGTTTTGCAGGTTTTTTTTCTTTATTGTCGATTAAATAAAAGCAACTTCTGTGTTAACGAGGAGCTCACAATGGTGTGAGTCATGTTCTGTATGTCACAGTGCTGATTTAGTTGCAGCTCCTTAACTTTTATTTTTCAGATTCTAAATAAATAAAGGTTTAATTTAATTGTTGTGAAAGTAAAATGTAAAATTTATTTTCTTTTCAGTGATATTTTTTGAAACATTAATTAGATTAGCTAATGAAATTTAATATAATTAATTAACAGTGTATTATGGCAATGTTAGCTAGCAGGTATAGATGATGTGTTGAAATTTGTTATATGACTTTAATCATCAACTTTTGTTCTGATAAAAGTTCAGTTGAAAGGTCAGATTTAAATTATAATAATATAGTAAGAATAATAACTTTGATTTTTTAATCATCTTGTGTTTAATATTTCTTTTCCATTTCTTTTTGCATGACATGATATGACTTTATATTATGACTAGCACTGTATTCTTATTGCTTTATTATTGCTCTGTTGTGTTCTCTGTAGATGTATCGCTATCTCACTGCCTTCCTATTGGACAGCGGAGTCCAGATCGAATCATGTGACCGCTATTCTTCAGAGACAAATGGAGCCAAAATCACCGCAACCAGAATCTGGTGAGAACCTCAGTAACACACACAGGCTCACAGAATGTTTGAGGACTGTGCTTTTCACTGATCTGTGTGTGTGTGTGTGTGCGCGCGTGCGCTGGTGAAGGTCTGTTGGAGAACGAGTGGAGGTTCTTCAGGGTTGTATCGCTGAGCTGAGTCCCTCCGACAGTGCTGTGCTCAGGACCGGTGTGAATGATTTCAGTGTGATGTACTCAACACGTAAGCAGTGTGCTCAGCTGTGGCTTGGTCCAGCTGCCTTCATTAACCACGGTGAGCAGCAGAACAGAATCAAGACAAGATTTATTTAAAAAAAAACATACACCTTGCCGTTACAAAGAAAAGCTTTGCTGTCCTTCAGATTAAAGTTACCTCTGACACTGGAGACTCCTTCCATTCCACTCCTTTTTGTTTACAAACCCGTGTGCTTTAGCTGCACTACTGTCAGTGTCTCTGTTTAAAGAAAACTAATACGTTCTGACTAATCCATAATTAAACTGCATTGTGAATGAAATCATTTATTTCTTTGTTTTAATTTGTCTTTATTCTCTAACTTTCATGTAGACTGCAGGCCAAATTGTAAGGTAAGATACCAAATAATATTTTTTTTGTATGTGATCAATTCATGTTGCATTTGGTGTATACAAAAGAATTGATTATTGTTGGTGCTATTTGTTTGTCTTAATTTATTTTATTTTGGATACACTTGGACAAAGTAAACATATTATTTGATTTTGCCCCAAGACTTCACATCTTGAACCTGGTGGTGGTGAGAATGTTGAAGATACATATCGTGTAGGACTCTGTGTGATTTAACTATTTATTTGTTTTTAGGGTTAGCGCTAACCCAAACCCTAACCCTCTTTATTCTTAAAAAAAAATACAGATAAATAAAACAGCTAATGTGTTATTTTTTTCTTTTGTTTTTTTTTTTTCTTTTTTTTTTCGTTCAGTTTGTACCTGGGGAAAAGAATGGTGCGTGTGTGAAGGTTGTCCGTCCCATTTCACCTGGGGAGGAGATCACGTGTTACTATGGCGACAGCTTTTTTGGGGAAGACAATGAGATGTGTGAATGTTGCACCTGTGAGAGGTGAGGGAGTCCCGGATGGGCGTCGATATGAGAGCTGTCTGTGTTCTTGATTTTCATGCCATGCATTTATTCTGTTCTGTTCACACAAGAATAATTTATTTATGAATACGTGACTTGAGTTTTTGAACAGTTTTCTGAGATAAATTCTTTTGATCTTCTTCAGGAGAGGGAAAGGGTTCTTCCGGCACAGGCTAGCCGCGCTGCAAGATTGGGAAAGCACAAATGATCCGTTAGGCCAGAAGTACAGATTCAGAGAGACGGACCTGCGGCTAAACAGGGAGAAAGGGAACAGTACTCCCAGTCCATTCCTCCCAGTATCTAACCCAGGTATCTAACTAATCCTGACTTGTCATTATTTTCTCATTCCTGGTAAATCAAAGTAAATTTTGCTATCTGAATCCTCATTCTATTTTTGACACTCTTTCTTTCCTGCAGCACTGTGAGCTTCTCTTATACTTTTTGAATTCAATGTTTTATTTCTGTCTCTCCCATCTCTCAGCCTGCTCTGTGAAAAATTCCCAGCAGACGAAGAGAAACGCCCCTTCAGTGAGCAGCAGGACGACAAAGACCAAGAGGTGGAAAAGGGAGGAGCGAGTCAAGAAGACGCAACACAACCACTTCATATCGTCCTTGTCTCATTTCAATCTGAAGGACTCGTGTGTTTGCTTGTACAATCACAGCGTGGACTTCCTTCTAAGCTGCAAAGATCCCACCAGCAAGGAAAGAGCCTTTCTGCAAAGAATTGAGACTGTGAGACCAAAATTGGAGAGTCGAGAATCGGACGTGCTCGCCCCTCTGTCTCCCATCGACGTCGAGCTAATTAGAGGTGAAGAAGTGCAAGACGTTTCTTACGGCGTATCGAGTAACACTGACAAATTGAACTTAAAACCTTTCACGCTAACCTCAGTTTCGTGCCTCAGTGATAAAGACCCTGCAAACCCTAAAGGACACGAGGCAGAAGCCACCTCTATTAGAGTTGTTCGTCAGATGGCCATTTCTTCACGAACTAGGAAAATGCTTCGCACACGAATCGGATGCTCTGGAGCCTTTGATCGAGGTAAACTCTCTTGCTTGAATAAAAAGGCTGTCAAAATGATACATCGGACATCTAAACTGCATCCAGGTGCTAGACATCACGGTCAGTGTAGAAGAGCTGCTCTCAGAAACCGTGGTCCATATAAATCGCGCTTAAACAAAAGCAGACGAGAAACAAACAGCAAGTCATCGCTGGAGATCACCGAGGAGAAGCAGTGCAGCTTTGGGGATTCTCACAAGGCCATGGCTGACAGCGAGAAGCACATCACTGTCTGCGATGCTGCTAGGGAAGGGGATTTGAGCTCCCCAAATGCTTCAGAGATCTCTGGAGAGCTGCAGAAACAACACATCCCTTCTGTCGTTTCTGGCATGATCAATGCTACTCCCTTTTTGCCTCCTCTTTCCTCCACTCACCCACCACCTCAGCTTCCAGCTTCATCATTTTCATCTCACCATTCTGGTTTGACACGTTACGTAAAGGTCAGTCTGGTCAGAATGTCGATCCCAGGAGAGACAGCAGCTGTTAAGCCAGATCAGGAAAGAGCAGACAGTGGAGATAATGCAGATCCTACGCCTCCGGCAGCTGTAGAGAAGCAGATCTCGAAGTGCAAACGAAGTAAAGGTATCTCAAGAGTTGGTGTGAAGAAAGGTGTGAGGGAGATGTACTTTACTCCAAGTGCAGACAGCTTTTTAAAGGTGACATGCGACATAGAAAGTAGTGGGAATACCATATCGCAACCTATTCCACAGGTGACTCATAAGGATAGCCAGGGAAATAACGACGTTCAAGAAATAGAGGAGAAGAAAGAAAGCAATAGTAACATGAGGGAAAATATGGCTTTTACTTCTGTACTTTGTCAGAAATCTTTTGTAGAAGACAACAAAGTAGTACCTAATTTAAGGAAAAGAGGACAAGTGCCAAAGGTTCAAACAAGAGAGAGTGAAACTGGTACAGCTGAAGAAAAGGATGAGGAAAAATGTAAAGGTAAGCAATGTGAGGTAACTAAGCAAAATGAACGTAATGTACAAAAGAAATCAGATTTGTTGTATTATGGAAGCAAAACGATTGTCATAAAGGAGGCACGAGTTCTTCTGTCTGATATTTTAAAAAGCTTGAGCAGTGATCTGGTTAGTCAAGGACTGGAAGGTAAAGTGTACCACAGCTTAGTCAGGAATTCTTTGGGAAAAGGTGAGTGTGAATCGATTAAAAGGTTGATATCCCTTACTAATACTCCAAAATGTAGTTTTGAGCCACTGAAACAGTACCCTGCAGTTGCAAGAGTAACCCATGTGGCCCAGTGTAGTGCACAATTTTCAGGTTACTGTCAAGGTGCAAAAATGGCAAAAAAAAAAGATCCAGAAATGTTTCCAGGGGACTCTCTCTCCCCTCTAAAAGGCAGTCTGGATCACAATTTTCAGAGCAGTATACCTCTAAAGAAACGGGTTTTTCGAGAGTCCCTCGAAATAGATCCAGATCAAGACTCAAGCATAACTACAACTACAACTGAGTCTCCGTGTCCTAGTAGAAGCATGGACACCAGACCAGAAAGTCTGTTACATGTGTCTCAAGGGAGCGAGACTCTTGATAATGGAGCTCAGAACTTAACTTCGCAATCAAACGCTTTCAGAGATGAAGGGGTAGGACCAAAAAAGGGCAGGCTGTGTAAACCCTTAGTGGTCAAGAAGCTACAGCAAAGAAAATGCTTTCGAACTGCTCAAGCTCGACCAGCCCAAGCTTCAAATAGGATGTTCAGAGAAACAGGTAGTACAGGTAGCCTGTTGGCAGCAAATATGCCTGAAATTAGAGTAAATATAAATAGAAAATGCAAAATTAATTCTGAGCTAGGGACCACAGTGGAATGTAGTGATGCAGGGGAAAAAAAAGAGGGTGTAAGAGAGATGGGCCAACATTTAGGAGAGGAAAATGCTAAAGCCTTGTCTGCTTTGGAGTCATCAGTTAACATTGAAGATCAACATAACCTTAATTTTAGAATACGTCTGAAAAGGAAGAGGGGGAGGGAATGGGAAATGGAGAGTGAATTCAAAGGGGAAGGTGGTGTGGTTGAATCACAGGTTGAATCACGCACTGATGTCATTGACCCCTTTAAGGCTATTTTGGATTCTGTTGCAATTTTAAACCTGGAAATGGCTCGCATTCGGGGTCACGGAGAAGCGGACAAGAGCGTCGGCCTGGAGCAAGCCACTAAGGCTGTTCAAGACGTCTTGGAACATTGCCAAAAAGAAAGTGCTTTCAAATCCAGGAAAAAGCATAAAAAAATATCTGGTGCTAACATCAACAATGAAAAGCGTACTAACGGGCAAGAAGCGTCTGTGCAAGGGAAAATGGAGTTTTCTGAGGTGCTAGAACAGAGCCAGTTTGTAAGGCGTCTGAAAGTTGAAGCAGATAATATGGACATCAAACCGTTACCTCTGCTCCGCTTACGTCGCCGGGCCGAGGGCAGATGGGAGGTGGACGGTGAGGAAGCTCAGACACAAGATGAAAACATAGGAAAGGGAAATTCTGTGTTGAAGGACTCTCGAATTCTGTCATGTTTCTTTCCTGAGAGGATACCTACAGGCGAGATGGCTTTCAGCAGAGTTAAAGAGGAAAACCCGTCTCCTTGCGCGCACCAGATAGCAGCTAACAAGTGCGATAGAATTAGGGAGCTCTCTAAAGGTTCGGCCATTTCAGATCCTTCTCTTCTGTCCCTTTCACCCCTGTCTTTGAATTCTCCTTATCACGAAGGGCTATCAGAAATGGCTTATCTTTCAAGAATTAAAGAAACGTTTGCACCAGAAAGAGTTGAGAATATTGAGAGTGCAGAGTTAAGTGAGGTTTGCTTAGGTAACAACTTGTTCCAGATTAACAAAAGCCTCTCTAAACTTCATGCCATGACTCAACAGCAGCCATTCTGTCCACCTGTTAACATCAGTGCAGCTACCTCCTGTCAGATTCAGTCAAAACCTTTGTCTCCTCCCACCTCCCCTTTCACCACTGAATGCAACTTTTCAAACTATTCAGAGGACATTTTAGATTTTCATTGCTTAAATCTTGACGGCTATGATCAAGCACACGCACAAAACAGCCTCCAAAATACACTGACTGACTACTGCCCTGGTGAACCGCATAACACCGGATCTTTTAGTAGCCCATTCTCTCAAAGCCCAACAGACGGCTGGAACCCAGAGACCCCTTACCTCGGCTCCCCGAGTCCGGGGAGTAGCTTTAGTGCTCCGGAAGACCTGAGTTTTCCTGATCTTGGGCTTACACGATATGACACGCCATCGTTAAACAATGAGATCTCTTCCAAAGATAAAGCATTTTGTCCTGCCACGTTTGGTTCCGCCGCTGTCAAAGATTCGGAGAGGAACACATTTTTTTCTGATGGTGCATCCACAAAGCGCAATGTCATTTTTCAGTCTAAGGAAGATTCTACAACACCAATGATTTGTGTGGCAGATAAAACTTTAGGCAGCCAGAGAGACTTAATAATATTTAACACATCCTCAAGTAAGCAGACTGGACCCACTACAGCTTTCTTACAGTCTCCGGATAAGATTCATTTCCAGGACAGCTCAAGGAATCTGTCAGCCCAGTCAGACTCTGGTAAGATCCAAACAAAGTACAGAAATAACGAGCCGCTCAACTTCGGTAACTCCACGAATAAATCCCAGCCTAATGTCTTGAGTCAGTCTGGGTCAGGTTTATACAATGCTGGATTACAAAGCAACCCCGTAAAACCTTTTCACTCGATTCATACAAACAAGACCACCTCATGCTCAGAGTTACCAGGTCCTCTCAACCTTGGCAGTACGGTTTTCCGTGGCTATGAAAAGAAGCCTATGATTTTCCAAAACTACAACAGTCTGGTGAAAGTTGAAGGAGGAGGTTACGGCCCAAATATTTGCAAAGGTCCTTTATTAGGTGAAGCTAAACTTTCTATGAAATCTCACAGCAGCAAGTCTGAACTTACTGACCCTGTTCCAGGGCCATCAAATTTACGCAATCACAAGGAATTATCCTCCGAGTGTTCTCAAAGTGCATACAAGACTGTTCTACCAAACAAAGGACTATCTAAAGCACACCCACAGACAGATCGAGTTTACCCAGTTTACTTTCTCAGCAGTAGCAAAACCACAACAAACACCATCAAGAACATGCCTGTTGAAAAGCCTCAAAACCTGAGGGTTGACCATCCTGTCAACCCAGACATTCCTTCTACATTTTTTCATAGCAATCAGAGTCACAGCATACTTAACAGTAAAAACCTAAGACAGGATAAACCCCATGCTGTGGTGGCCCCAAGTCAGAGCTCCCAAGTCTCTGTTCCACTTGACAGAAATCAGCTCTGTTTCTCACACTGTGGTCCTGTAGATGTCAACTTCAGCTCTTCACTGTCCCCTGCTGTTTCCCAACATGGTAGTCCACAGGTGAGCTACAGAGATTCCGTCAGTTGGGAGGCTCCACCGGCCAAGCCTCAGCCGTCCTCTTTTGTCTGCAGTCAGTCCGCTCCCTCATCTTACGTGGTGAACTTCACCGGAGATCACTCGGTCACTCTGAACTACAACGACGGTGGAGATTGTTTGAATTACTCTTCATCTGTGCCCACAAATTACACATACCATTGCCTCATGGAACCTTCCGGAACCCAAGGAAGGCTTATTGTAGAACCATGTGGTCCCTCGACCATGGGCAGTTTTGCGGGCCCAAAAGGCCTTACGGAGACTGGCAAAGACTCTCAGCAGCACGGGCAGTCTGTATGCCATCCGGTCATTTCCCATCACTTCCCGTCATCTCACTCGCAAAGCGCCTCTCTGACGGACCGCAAGCCCAAGAGGCTGCGGCTGGTCGTTACTGATGGTACAGTAGATCTGGACCTGCAGTACACTGACTGATGGTTGCTAAATTCATATTTATTACCGACAATGCACATATGTTTATATGTAAAAAGTAAAGATGTTTAAGACTTTTGAAGTTGTGCTTAGCATTTATGATTTTGTGTAAAGAGAAAAAAACAAATATTTAAAACCTATTTCTCCCATGATGAATTAATTGTGTAGTATATTTCTGTATAAACTGTAGCAGTTTTCACATTGTAGTTCTTTGGCCACATGATGGAGATGTTGTACTGTCTTGTGGATCAAACATTTTCATACCCGTGTTTTAAACTGAGACGTAGAGCCTACAGGATAACCATGTTGTCATAACCTTTCACCATTTATTGCAGAGGCTGTGTGTTTATGAAGGACCAAGACAGGAAGTGTGCCACCCCTTATTATTACTATTTTTGTTGAATTTTGGTTAATTTTTATAATTTTAGTTCTTAATTCCCTTCTAGGTTCATCAGCAGTAGTTGACGGCATATCCAAGGCAAACACAAGCATCTCTGTGTCTGGGTTTTTAATACTGCTTTCTCTTTTTTCATCTGCACTTTGTTCAGGAGGTTTTAGGGGGAAAAAGGCACTTGATGTCATATTGATCCTTTATAAAAAGTTGAATTTTTTTCAACTTCAGTAGGGCCACTGTGGCTGAAAAACCCTATCAAGTGTGAAAGCAGAAAAATTTAAACCTGATCTAAACCTTTTTGGTTATAAAGTCTTATCAGGCCTTATATCTAATCTGGGTGGAGAAATAATCTCGCTGTCCCGTGTCGTTAAGTGTTTCACTTGATTTGAAGAAATTCTTTCACCTGTTCATTGATCCTCTAATTCTATTATTTATTTACGAATACAAAACAAACACCACAGTCCAAAACCAAACATGCTTTTATCTTTGTGCTTTTATTTTAAACCTCTGTAGTATTTTGTACAGTATTTATGTTGGAAATATTTTTGAGTGTTTTTTTTGTTGTTGTTTGTTTTATTTCTTCTTCCAAATCGCATTATTCATATTCATGGTACCTCGTGAAAGATGGACAGAAAAATCACGACTCGCATACGGCTTTAAGGTGAAAACATCTGCATGGGTGTGTTGAAAACGCTGATCTGGGATCATGCTGTATTTCAAACACAATGCTTGACACTACTTTTTTTTTTTTTTTCCCCCCTTCTTTCTTTTTTTTTTTTATTACTAAATTTTTTTTAATTATTATTTATTTATTTTTAAAATGGTTTGCATGCTGTGTATGGTATATAACCTCCTGTGTGTTAGAGACTGGAAGGCAGAAATGTTTGTGAAGTTATGTATTTTCTACACATTTCAGATTTTGACATGAAACCTATGTTCGTGTGCTCGTGTTCAGTGTTTTTTTTGTTTTTGTTTTGTTTTGTTTTTGTTTTTTTCTCTCAATGTACAAAAAGGCCAATATGATATTTATATTTATTTCAATATGCTCCACACATGGTGCTTTATTATAACTTAATGTTTCGATTGTACTGTAAACAAAATGTATTTTTTTTCCACCTCCTAATTATCAACGATTTAAAAATGTAATGTTTTTTTTTCCCTCTATGTCTTTACTGAATCCCTTCTTTTTAGAAAGTTTATAAGTAACATGGTTAGATTGTCTTAATTACTATTCCACTGTAAAGACATGAAAATGATATAAATAAAATGTTTGTCACATAATCTTTTAAAAAGCTCCATTTAAGAGACATTTATTATTATTATTATTATTATTATTATTATTATGACGACTTCAGTACCTTATGTATTGAGATGGTTGTGTAAGGAACATCACACTGTACCACGTTACCACATTACAACACCACATGAATCACCTGCACTGCGGTCGGGGTTCGAGCTGGAGAACTTACACACGACGGTTCAACACAACTTTTAACTTTATTACTCAACAACAACTTATTTTTAACCCTTTATTGTTACACTCAGTGTTGTGAACGTCTGAAAAATGTTAGTTCCTCTTCTCACTTTTATCTTTACAAATCACTTAAACAAATTATTAAAAGAAAATAATAATAATAATAATAATAATAATAATAAATAACAAACAACTCCATACATTGTGCCAGACTCCCGGGAATGTCTTGGCCTTTTTAAAACTCAATACCATTTTCAAGTCTGTTAACTCCATTAGTATTAAATTTATTTAAATATTAAAATAATAAAGGACAGAAAGCACTATCTATCTATCTATCTATCTATCTA
>JAOTRN010000025.1:22706628-22724313 GCA_028566695.1 Bagroides melapterus | reverse complement strand
CACCAACATTCACCATCACACACCAACATTCACCATCACACACCAACATTCACCATCACACACCAACACTCCAAATTGAAACTAAAAACAACCTTCCAACATCATTTAGTTAATACACACAGTCACACTCACACACACAGGTACAGAAGAGGGATTGTTGGGTCTACACACTCTCTCAAGTTAGGTATTAGGCAGTAAACTGACCACTGCTCTGAGCACCTAGGTTTTAACCAATCAAATTCTTTCCTCAATTACACATTGACTGTACCATTGTTTTGTTTTTGGTTAAGGTATACCAACCAAGAACCAATCAGAAAAGGGAGAGTAAGGCATAGAGTCACGTGCGACACTAACAAAAAAGAGAAAGAGTGCAATGTATGACTCTGTATCACTCGTGTCATAAATCAGTAATATATCAACAAACCAAGAAATGCAATAAATATGTTCAATTGTTTCTCTTAAAGTATTTGGCTCAGATTATGGTCCCGTGGATTTTTTTTAGGGTTTCCTGTTACTGATTTACATTTCAGGCCATTTCACGTCTGATCAGTGAAAGTAAGTGTGTGTGAGAATGCACCTTCATTTGTGAGCGACCTGCGAGTAGTGGTTGAGTGGGTTGTTGCCGGATAAGCTTGGTATTACCATCTTCCATCCCTTCATTTCTTACTCTTCTTTCCTCTCAACTTTCCCTGGTAACGGTGATGACCTGGTTGCTTCTGGTTGTGAAGAGGTTTGACAGCCTCAGATACCCACAGTTGCTCAGAGTTTTGTCACTTTATACTTAGTGTCCTTCTAGCTTTTGGTCTGTCCTCTCAGCTCCGGGCGCCTTCGTCCCTGGCTCTTCCATCTCGTGGGGAGAGGGCAGAAACGGGGAAAGGGCTAGAGGACAACCTGAGGGAAAGTGGAAAGCCTTAATACAGAAGCAGCCTATCTGTGATTCTGTCTGTCTTGCCCTTTCTCTGACCCATTCCTGTCCATCATGCCATATATCAGCTCATGCAGTGGCCAAATCCAGTAGATATCACTGCCCATGCACTAACCCCCTTCCTACTCCTCTCTCCTTACCCCTTCTTTTTTTCCTTCTCACCTGTCCATCACCCTCCTGAGCGCTCGCTCTATATTCATGCGATGGCCCACACGAGTGACACCAAGGTCCAAGAAGTCTTCCTTGGTGAGCGAAGGTAGGTGTGTGCCATCAATCTCATTGTCCAGGAAGCGCTCCCTGTGCTCAGCCAGGTTCAGGTAGGCCAGCCAATCAGCTACATCATACTTGGTCCAGTAGGGCAGCGGCTTGGAGGCAAAGGGCTTGGACGGTGATGGAGGAGGCAAGTGAGGGTAACTCAGACAAGTGGGTGGCGCTATAGAGTGGAGTGGTGGGGAAGATGAACCAGAGAGGAAATGGGTGGGTGAAAGGGAACGAGAGACCACCAGAGATGAATTGGGTGGTGGCGGTGCTCCAGAAGTAGCAAACAAAGGAGGGGATGGAGAGAAGTAAGAATCGCCTAAGGGGTTAGCGGGGGATGGAGGGGTGATAGAACCACGTAAGTCATATAAGCTGCTGTAGAGTGGTGTAGTAGGAAGGATAGGAAGAGAAGACGGGCGCGGGGGACCCAGTTTGGGACGTTCGGAGGGTGAGATGAGGGGACTGGGTGCTCGTCTGCGCTGAGACTCCGCCTTACGTGACTCCCTGCTTGGGATGAACTGGAACTCAAGGGCTTTGGAGCGGTAAACAGGACGGTGCTTTGGGGAGGTGGGATAGGGTGCATAGGCTGAAGGCGAAACAGGTGAATGGGAGCGGGCTGTGGTGCCAGGGGCACTGGACTGGGGTTGAGAAGGGGCACTGGGGGGCTGTGGGGAAGGTGAGCGAGCCCAGTTTGGGTAGAGAGGAGGATGGGGGGAAGCTGTAGGAGACGGAGATAGTGCAGGCTGAGCCAGAGGAGATGGAGAGGGAGATCGTACTGATGGAGGACTCAGTGCACCTGTTGAGTCCTCAGAGAACCTGGAAGGGAAAAAGGACAGATTATTAAAGATAGAGTGTGAGGCAAAGGAGAAATAGGAATTAGAAAACTGAGGGAAAAAAACAAACAGGGAAAAAGTAGAAAGATGGGTAATGACTAAGTGAGCAAGAATAATCAGGATGTGATGGAAAACTAAATACACATAATTTTTTTTTCTATATTTACATAAATGTAAAAGAAACCACTAGCCTCCGAACAGCTTGGCCAAGGCAAACACCCCAAAAACAAAAGGCACCAACAAAATAAAACCCATTACCAACAAGCTCCAGAGGACAGGGGTGAAGATATTACAATTCAGCATTCAGGAATGTAGAGCCAATAACACAAGATGCAAACTACTCATCTGAACTAAGTTTGGAGTTCATAAAAAATAAAGATATGAGCACAAATATTCTCTAAACAAGATTAAACTTTACCAAAGTGATGGAAAAGACAACATGTGGAGAAAGGAAGGATCTGCTCATGATCCAAAATATACATGCTCTTCAGTCAAGCATGTTGGAGGTAGTGTAAAGGTATGGGCTTGCATGGCTACTTACACAAACAAAAAAAACAGAAAAATGACTGGAACGGGTGCAGTTATTGATGATTGTAGACAAAATGAAATCAAAAGTCTCCAGAAATATTCTGTCAACTAAATATTGGATGGACTGCCACTAAAGGTACTATGTTTTAACTTGTTTAACACATCCAGATGTAAATATCAGGAAATGATCTCATCTGAAACCCATTCAACGTATAAAAAAAAATAAATAAATTATCGCTGTTTTAGTAGTATTGCTGTCCCAATATTTTGTGGGGTACTGTGTATAAGTGACAGAAAGAACAGTGGTGCAGTTACCTGTGCCTGAGGAAGGACAGACAGATGGACATGGACAGTAGGATTAAAGCAGAGATCACAAAACAGAAGGAACAGTTTAAACACACAAATTCAGACAGAGTTACAAAGCCAATGCAGACCAATTCAGCAGTGACGGCCCAGCAAATCACATGCACTCATAAACGTGATCAATCAGGAAGCAAGACTGGTATAAATGCACAAGGATCAATTTCAGCATAACTGTTCATGCAAGTTGCATATTTTAGGGGAAAAATAACATTTAAAAATTCCATTAAATATTTTAGTGATTGACTATTGTTCATGTACTTAAGGATATGTAGCTTTGCAAGACCAAAATATGCCATGATTAACTAAATATGTTTCAGGCATGTTGAAAATTTGTAAACAGGGTAGTTTGAATCTTTTGCCAAAATATTCCTTTGTGACATGATTACACAATTGCAGTAAATGTAAATCTACACTTTATTTTGCACTTTATTACACTTTATTCTCTGTCTAATTAGAGTGGGTTTGGTATGTTTGAGAGAATTATATTCTAATAAGAGTATATTGAACAGAGCAGAACAGAAAAGAAGAACTAAAATGCACTAAATTATCAAACTAATTTATGCAGTACACTTGAACCCTAGTAGCAGTAGACTTTCCAAACATTTTCTTTAAATCAGTCATTTTTAGTAGGCATTGGGTATTTAGGTTTTTTTGTTAGTCACAGGCTACATGCAGTATCCATGCATATATATCAGACTTTACTTTACTGAGATCATTTGAAGCTCATAAAGCCCCTGAAACCACCCCATACTACTGCTAGACCCCACTGACTCTGTCTGATATCCCCAGCAAAGGGATATTCAAAGATAATTTGCATAACTGAAGATAAAGGATTTCTTCAAATTTAAATAACATAAACACATACGAACAGCAAAGACAAACACACACACATATGACACATGCACTCACAGATCTACCAGTCTCCTCACAAATACATGCAGACATACAGTCATACTGACACTACTCACACACACACCTGTGCCTGCTGAGTGATCGCTGTGCTCCCCAGTTCTCCATTCCCTTGTTTCTGTGTTGTAATTTGGTGTTTAGTTCACTGATGATGCTGGCTTTCATGCCAGACATGGGTGCATGCAGTTTACGCCCTTCCAAATAAGACCCATCAGATTGAATTCCACTTTCAGTCACTATCTGCGTAGCACTAGATGAACCATCACCCCAAAGAGGCTTCATCTCAGGGGTTCGGGGTCGATCAAAGTACATAACAGCAGAGCGAGACAATCCTTGTCCTTCCCTAATGCTGTAACCATCCCTAGTGCCCATGTCTTCTTCTTCTCCATCCTCTGGCTCTTCCTCCTCCTCAGGCTGCTCCTCCCCACGGCGTCTGTGATAGGCAGGTGGAGCTGTGCTGGTCTGCCGTCTGAGCTCAGATGCACGGCTGCCCTCTCTATACCGTTGCGTTTTAGGGTATGTAGAAGCAGTGCTTGCTGCTTTAGTGTTGTGCATTTCAAAAGTCTGTCCATCCAGATAGCTCATGTAGGACTCTAAGAAATCTGCTCCGCTTGTCCTGTCACTTTCTGCTGCTCTCTCCATCCTTTCTCTGACTCCCCCACTACTAAGTGCCAGGATGCTGTCCAGATGGTGGTCACTGCTACTACGGCTGTCTAGCTCCTCAATACCAGAGTCCACCACAGTCTCCTGGGACTCGCCACTCTTGGCCATGGCTGAGGCGGGTGGTCGGTGGTGCTCCACACTGGGCCGCCTACTCCCACTCCCCGTTGCCACTGTGGAAACAGTTGCCATGCGCTGGGTATGCAGGCTAACAGTAGGCGCAGTGCTAGCAGCAACAGCACTTGTAATGGTAGTGGTTGCTGTGGCACAGGTTGAGGTCATGGAGAGGTTGGAAGTCCCTCTCAATGCGGTGGATGTAGCAGGGGTGGAAGAAGCAGCAGGAGGTCCCCCATAGGCAGGGGGAGCTGGGATTGTGATAAGCGGTGGTGTGGGAGAAGTAGCACGTCTGGTTGCAGGAGTGCTGTTATAGAGGTGGTGGGTCTGAGACAAGCTATAAGGTCTGTGGTAGGAAGAGGGAGGAGGAGGTGGTGACACAGAGGGCGGTGGAGGAGGTCCAGAAGGTTGTAGGGTGGATGGTGAAGGAGGTGGGGGAGGGTTTGGAGAAGCTGAAGAGGGAGAAGGTGCAGACTGGGTCAAATTAGCAACTTCACTATCATAGGAAGTAAGACTAGAGGTTGTGGAGTCACCAGCCTGTGGAGAGGGCAAGGGTGTGTGAGCAGGGAATCCAGTCATAAAGGCATCTTTTTGGGGAGGTGGTGGTGGGGCTGGAGGTGCTGAATGGTGTTGTTGCTGCCGAGTTGCTGCAAGGTTGTTAGTGATTATAGCAGAATAACTTATTCCACGATCAAAGCTGTTAGCAAATTCTAGTGGAGGTGGCAAAGGTTCAGCAAATACAAATTCATCATCTGCATCCACTGAAGGTGCTGGAGGAGGGAGGACCATCAGTCCCATGCCACCACCTCCCTCTCCCCCAGTCCCTGGTCCTGCTGCTGTGCTTGTTGTCATGGCAGTAGATGGAGGAGATGGAGGTGTGAGTGAAAGCATGTATGTTCCTGCTTCACTCTCCATTCTCAGGAAGGATGGTCTCCGAGGTTGCTGAGTAGTCAGCTGTGTGGATGACTGTTGCTGCTGGCTCTGGGTTCTTTCCATCTCTCGCTCCCTCTCTCTCTCTCGCTCTCGTTCCCGGGAACGTTCCCTCTGACGCTCTCTCTCTCGTTCCTTCTGTGTGGGTTGGTAGTGCTGAGACTGGTAGTGGTGTGTGTGGACTGTTTTGTCCTCAGAGAAACGAACCCTCAGCCCTTCCCTGGATGGTGCAGCTCCTGCAGGCTCTCTCTCAGCACGTTCTCCAGTCTCCTCTGTCCAACCTCCCCCTGCTCCTCTAAGGATCCTTGGTGAAGGAGGCCGAGTGGAGGTGGTGGTGGCAGCAAGTGAGGAGGATGTGACAAGGTATGAGGAAGAGCCAATGGACTGAGCAACAGAAGAGATCATGGAGGAAGAAGGAGTCGCAGAGTGAGAAAGCAGTGATGATGGTGGTGCAGCAGATGAAGGAAAAGGTCCCACCGTAGAAAGTTGGCGGGTGAAATGATGTTCACCAGCCCTTTCCCTGCGCATCCGTCCATCATCCTTTAGGGCACGCTCCCTTGCAGCTAGAGCCAGGCCCAGTGGAGAGGATGGGTCTAGAACTTTCCCTGTCAGTGGATGGATGAAGGTGGTGGTAGGCTGTGGCTGTTGTGACTGTTGACGACTGGCTCCCAGGTAGAAGTCAGCAGGTACAGACTTAGGCTGATAGTCTCCCAAAGGTGCAGATGTAGAATATTCTGGCAAACCAAAGGCAGGTGGCATGCTGCGAGCATGTTGAATGAAAGTGTCACCTGAGAACATGCCCTCATCAATAGATTTGGAGGGTCTCAGGCGAGGTGTAGGCTGGGAGCTCAGTTGCTGCTGCAGCTGCTGCTGGGAGGCCTGACTCCTTCCTATTCCTGCTACCACAGTACTTCCTGCAAGTTCCTCCTCAGCAGACAGAAAAAAGGAGGCACTCTTCCGTCTAGCTTCATGGAAGCGCTCACGATCCCTGCGGGCTGCTCCCACAATGGCAGCACCAAACTGGCTAGTGAAGTCCAGGTTCTCCTGAGGTCTCAGTGGTGGCAGTGAAGGTGGTGGTGGTGGTGGGACTGATGGTGGATCAGGTGGGGGCATGGTGGGGGCAGGTGGGGGTGCAATAGGTGGTGCTTTAGAGCTGTCACTTTCTCCTGGAAGGGGCACATCAGTCTCAACACTGCTTCCTTGGCTGCTGCGTCCACTGCTGCTAGTGGAGGGAGCTTTGACAATGATGGTTGGGATAGGAATAGAGCTCTTTTCCACAGAATCTTTACTTCCTAGCGTACCCTGACCAGAACGTAGGTCTTCTACCTTTGACTGCTTTACAAGAGGCCCCTTGCCTCTTCGGACACCCACTTTCTGGACTCCACCTGCAGCTGCTGTCCCTGCTGTTGTGCGCTCAACTCTTGGCTGCTGGCTCTGAGCAGTCTGTTGTTGCTGAGGGATCACTGTGGCCACACTAGTGGGTGGAACTGCGTTGCTGTAGCCTCTTCTTAAACCGGCTGATCTTGCCCCTGCTGCTCCACCAGCTCCTGAGGAATCTCCTGTGTAACCCACAACCTTTCTGGAAGCAGTCCTACTGGTGACAGAGGGGTGCACTTGGGCATGAGAATAAGAAGTTGCATGGTCAGAAACTGCAGAGCTTGTGGGTGGTCCAGGGGACCTGTCTCTTGGTCCATGAGTGTAGTGTGAAGACTGGGAATAAAGCTGATAGTGGGTTGCAGTGGAGGTAGACTGTGACACAGATACTGAAGGCTGTTGGGATGTCTTGCCTCTCCAGCCCATAGGAGGTGCAGAGGAAAAAGGGGGATCAGGGGGCGCTGTGGTTGGTGGAGGGGGAATATCATCTGGGCCGGGGACTGAAAGGCTTCGCGCAAACTTCATGGCTGGAGGATGAAGGAACTGCTTTTCCTCCTCAGGAACCCCTAAAGTATGAGGGATAGATGTAAGAAGAAAGAAAAAGGAAAAAGTAAAAGAGTGATATAGGGTTAACATGTGGTGAAAAAAAATAGATATGAAACTAGAAAAAAACCTTTTCCTAATTGATCATATGAAGTAACTAATTGATTGCACGTATTAAAACTAATGAAAATAGAATCAGGTCCAAATTCTTCTAGTTATAATTATGTCTGTCTGTCTGTCTGTCTGTCTGTCTGCTTGTCTGTTAGCTTGCTTGGTTAATATTAGTGATAGAGTCTATATTATGCCCGACTTCCTGCATAGGCAGTGAGAGGTTAGTAGTCTTTACAGCAGAAAATGAGTTCATATGTTTGTATGTAGCTGTGTTAATATGTGGGCTCATGTTACAAACACTGGCAAAATGTTTTGTAACACAACAAAACAGTGATGTTAATAATGCTGTTTATCCAGTAAGAGGGTTGGACATAAGCCATAGGATTGTCAGCATAGACTCAATAGTAGGTACATTACAATTTAAAATTCTGACACCAGGTATGCCAACATTTGTTTTGTGAATTGTTTGGTGTGAGAATGGCAGAAACCATTGGTTTAGTTTCTGTTTAAGTGACTACATGATAGAAGCAGGATAAGCATGGCAGGTAGTGTTGCTGCTTCTGGGTTTCTGGATTGATGATGAGTATGGGTTACACCAAAATTATTTCTTCTATACACAAATTAATACTTGTTTAAACACTTTAATTTGTTAAATGTTATTTCAGCCTTTAGAAAGACCAATTGATGCCCAGTTTAGTAAATATTGTGCTTATAACAACAGGTCCTTAAATAAATACTTGACAATAAGTAACAGAATGTTTATTCAGTGAAGTGATAGTTTTGTTCATGAATCAGTTTGCCATGCTAAAATAGATGATGTTCTAGTGGGATTTCTTTAGGACTGTGAAAGGTGATAGACCTGTTCAATATGAAAGTATTATCTATTTTGGGAAATGGGGAATTAGTCATGATTTCCAGTAAGAAAAAAGTTATTCATGATGGGGGAAAACAGTGGAGGACCCAAATAAAACTAATAAAAAGTTTAAACTATTAGCTTAGTTGCTACAAGCTACAATTAGAGAACTGCAAAAGCAAGAGTGTTTTCTGACATCTGAGGAAGACCTTCTACAGCAGCTTGGTAAAGGACATCCTGAATTGTACGAGAGTTCACTGTGTTCCACTCCATAAATGTGGCCTAGCTGAGAAAGGTTTGTGACACAACGTCACCATGGCTTCTGATTTGGTATGATCAAATAAACCAGGCTGAAACTCGTGGAGCTGAACAGAGTGGAAGCTGGTGTGATTCAGGTGCATGGAGTTTACCAAACCCAAAGCTACACTGGTGCTCTAGAAGCACAGGCACAGGCAAAAAAAAAAAAAAAAAGCAGAGCTGCACAGACAGACAGGCAGACAGACAGACGGACAGCCTCACCGATGGACTTCTGTCGCAGCATACCGTGCTGGGGGGCGTGGCTGGACACAAACGGGCCACGGTCATACCCGGTCCCTGCCGTTATTCCCGTCCCAGATTGATCGAAATTTGACTGGTAAAAAGAAAAAGAGCGATGAAAGGAAATGGAGCGATAATATTCAATCTAGAAATGACGTCTGTTATATTTTTAATGTGAATAAACTTATCTGAAAGGTTTAATTATAAGTCTCAAAGTGGACCAACAATTCCTTTAGCCACAAGAGGGTGCTGTAGCTCCGAGCTCTTAAACATTTCATTTTCAAACACAATTATCACAGTTCGAGCCCAAAAACCTGCAGAGAGGCAAACAGCACCAACGAAATCTGACACTCTTTAATGTACAAAATATTTGATGCAGCAGCCCTCTGTCCTGTTGTCCTTTTGTATTTATTATTTTTATGTCATAGAGCTTCATGAACAGCAGGAAAATAAAATTAATGTCACAAAGTAAAAAAGAAAAATATATAAAGAGTATATAAAAACAAAAGCAAAAAAAAAAATCAATGCATAAGAATAAATAAATAATAAATGAATTAAAATGAAACAGATATTATTCAACAATATCTGTTTTTTTGATTGTTTTTTTGTTTTGTAATTTAAGCAAAGAGAAACAGAGAAGTTGTAGCAAAGGGAAAGTTGAAGGAAATCTTGAAAATATTTTGTGATTTTTTTATTTGGCCCTCATCAGCACTAAGGGTCGATTTTAAACATCTCTGGATATTTAGAGACACATTTGTGGACACTAAGCTCTGACACACACCTCGTTGTAGAAGCCCCGGCCTCTTTCCCGCTTCAGTGCTTGACCCCGTGACACTGGGGTGTCATTGGTGCTGATGGTCTGCTGCGCTGCGGCTAAAATCTCATCCAGCTTGTCTGAAAACAGAGAGGAAGTCGCTCTATAAACTCCAGGAACAAAGTGATTGTACCAAGTAAAATGTTTTTTTCATAAATATATCAGTTTAAATCTTCATGTTTCAAATGAATTATATATGAAAATGCAGCGTTTCTGAATATTTACACCTTCATCCACATCACTGTAGAGAAATATACAAAATACAGAGCTTGCTCACTCAAAGCCATCTGATACACCGTCCGTTTTTTCTCTGTAGCTTGTGAAGATTCAAACTCTGTAAAGTGCGTGCACACACACACACACACACACACACACACACACGGTTATGGTGACACCTGATTGAATTCGACTCATAAGCAGATTCACAGATTCACTCTGAGCTACAAGAGAAACACAACACTGGCTTTTTTTCCCCACAGCTCACGTTTTTACGTGATGTTATACAGGAACATAGTCGATTTGTAGAAGCTCTGATGTCACAGGTTGTTTATTAACAGTTTGGTATAAGGTTCGTCTTTCCAGAAAAGTGCAGAGTGACTTGTGAAGTCAAACAGAAAGAGAAACAGAAGTTTTTCATTTTTAACCTTCTGTCCAATCAGAACGGAGTCTCCAGTGTGAGCGCTGTGTCAGAGGAACAGTCAGAGGAATGACCTCTTGGTAACAAGAGAAGTTTCTCTGTAACATGGCAGGCTGCTGGTCAGGGAACAATATTTTGAACATTTATAGCTGCTATAATGTGAGAGAACAGGAGCTAATTTAACAATAAAGGTAACGATAAATGGATAAAAATTACAAGTTGTCATTCCTTAGTAAATAATATGTTAATTGTGGGCAAACTTTTGCCTTTTATAGTGGTATGTGGTAGCCTGGTGGTTAAGATGTTGGACTACTGATTGGTAGGTTGTGAGATCAAATCCCAGGTCCACCAAGCTGCTAATGCTGGGCCCCAGAGCAAGGCCCTTAACCCTCAATCTCTCAGTTGTGTAAAATCAGATAAAACATCAACGCTCTGGATACAGGCGTCTGCCAAAAGCCATAAATATAAATAGAAAACAATTTCTCAGGTATCTTTGTTCCATACACATTTCAGTGTGAAAGCAACTTGACACACATCTTACCTGTTTTTTTTTTCCACGGGGCTGAAGCTGTGAGAGGAAACAAACAAAGAGCTGCAATTAAGATTTATTCAGATAAACATCACTCATTTATATGATTGAATCAAATTTAGAAGTGCATAAAACACACACACACACACACACACACACACACACACACACACAACAGTAAGCCATCATGCATCAGTATTTCTTACCTCTATCAACTGTGTGCCATCGACCAGGACAAGCAAAAGGGAGGAAAAGGGGTTAAAGGTCAATGAGGTCAAGGGTTAGAGCACTAAGAAAACTGCATTAGGGGGTCGAGTTTACAAGAAGGGTTCAGAGGACCCACTAGAGACTGAAAGACTGCTGGGGAACGGTGTGTGAGTGGGGAACGGTGCTCATGGGTCACTTTAAGACGTGATATTGTTATTGTCTACATAAACAATACTATCTGAAAGAAAGAGCTCGCTGGTAAATTAGGACATCACGGGCAGAGCACTATTAGTGCTGAAGTGATCACAGCCATCATAGTGCTACAGTGACTGGGTGAGGTCTGAGGGGTGAGATGAGGTGAGCGAACCTGAGCTGCATTAATTCAGCACATTAGACTAAAGCATATGGCTGAGAGTGGCACATCGTTGGCATGCTTTTAACACCTGGCACTTATTTATAAGGTTAAAATGACCTGCTGAGCAGAAAAAGGGGATGGCGAGACTGCATTAATATATATATTTTCATGCTTTTTCACTTGAGGCCACGCCACCTTCATGAACAGTGTGAGGGCTGAGTGTGGGTTTGGGTCTGAATGCAGTTAGACAGCAAATATTTTGATACCTGATGAATTAAAAACAGGTCAATAAAGTAGATGTGTTCAGTAATGGCTGAGTTTTGGGATCATCAGGCTGTGAGGACACACTGGGACATGGTCACAGGCATCCATCTGCTGAGTCTCCAGCCCACACTGAGCATGTTCTGAACCAGAAGTAGGACAGCAGACACTGAGCATGCTCACAACTTGACAAATCTGCACTGAACATGCAGAGAACCAAATCCACAGAACCAGTTCAGTCTCCACATTCTCAAAACCACATACTCCTGTGGAACCAATCATACCTGCCTGAACACACTCACTGTGCAGCGAACAGGTTCTGAGCCTCACTGAGTATGAACCAGTCCAGGTTGCACCTGTCATCCACAGAACAAGTCTGGTCTGCACTGAGCATGCCCAGAACCTTGCAAACCTGCATTAAACAGGACCACTCCAATAAACACGGAGTGTATCCAGTCTACTGAGAATGGCCCAAGGCCTGTGTTGGAGCTATTCAGCTTTTTCAGGACTAGAAACAATCCAATAAAATAAATCATTTAAAACTGTAATGAACGTGTTCAGAACCAAAAAAAATCCAGCCTACCTTTAACATCTGCAGAACCAGAACCAGCCCAGTCTGCATCCAGCACGCTTCTTTTAAATCTGCACTAAACATGTTCAGAGTTCACTCAAACACACACAGACCAGTCTAGCATCTACAACCAGAACCACTCCAGTTTACACTGAGCATGCTCAGAACCAATCCAACCTGCCCTGTATATGTTTCTCTGAACCAGCCAACACATAAGTCTCCTTTTCCACCAACACCCACCCCCTGTGGCGTTACTACGGCAACAAAGACACAAACTACAGCTGCTCGGGAACGTGGGAATGCTGTGAGCATATGATTGGGCTGGGTTTTATTCTTCAGTGGGGCAGAAAGAGAAAGAGGGGTGAGGGTGGGTGGGGTTATTTTGGGTGGGGATGTGGGGTGTTACCTGTACTGTGGGTGCAGACAGTGATAGTGGGAGATCTCTGAAAGAACAGTGAGATGGATTGAGACTCGACGCTTTCATTTTTTCACCCCATCCCTCGTCTCTCTCTCACGCGTCTCGCCAATTTTTTTCTTTTAGTCATTTTTCCTCCTGAAGGCATCACTAGCTTTCTGCTTCTGATCCGCCCTCATTCTTCATCTCTCTCTCTCGCACTCTCTCTCTCTCTCTCTCTCTCTCTCTGTACCCTTTTCACAAGCTGTCTTCTCCAAATTCATCCCTACTCCCATATGTACTTGCTCTCGCTCAACTGTCTCTACATCTGTTCTCTGATCTTTCCTAACCTCATCTTCATTTTCATCCCAGTCCTTACCCATCTCTTCCAGCTCTGAGGTCATGGACTTGGAGCGCAGTGCGATGGCTGGAGTGCTCAACCTTTTACTCTGCTGTGGGACTGAGAAAAAGAAGAAGAAAGATAATCACTGTTAGGAATAACATCGTGTTCATCATCATCATCATCATCATCATCATCATCATCTTTATTATAGACAGAGCAGCTTGAAAGCTTTCTCACTTTGAAGGTCAAACATTTTGAAGTAGATTGTTGGAAGAGCTCGAGTTGTTTTTCATTTAGAACACAGCCATTGTGAATTTTTTCCCCCCTATCAATGCCAGCAACGCATTTGGCTAGACTCTCGACTTCTTAAGCATATTTTACCTAGCGTTCACACTGGCAGCCATATTTTAGTCCGAAGTGCTTCCAAATCTCTACTGGCTTGGCGCTCTCACGTAGCACCTAGTAACACGGACGGATATCCATCTGTGCCTACCAATGTGTTTTATAGGTTTATTTCGATAAACTGATTCAGATCAATATCAAGCGAAATCAAATATATTTATTTAGTTATATATACAGTATATACGGTAGTGTGTTGTTGTTACACTGACACCATGTTCCCACTCATGCCATCTGTAAGCATTATATGATCATCATCACCATCCTCACTTTTCTTTCGGGAGCCTTCCTCCATGTCAGGATTGCGAGTTACCATCACCACCTTCACCATCAGGCTGTTTCCGCCTTGTCTGATCATGTTGACCACCTGCCTGTGGCCAACTTTCACAACATTCTGACCATTTACCTGATGGAAGACAGCAGAAGAATATCGGTTACCACATACCCTACAAGTTAGGAAGTTTAGAACAAATCCATGTTTCCTCCATGCACGCACCTCTATCAGGAAGTCACCCATCCGTAGACCAGCCCTCCAGGCCACGCCTCCCTCGTCGACAGACTCAAGGTACTGCAGTGCTGGAAAGGCTGGGGTGGGTGTAAACTCTTCAATGGGTGTCTGTGCTACAAAACACACACCCACACAGGTCCAAGTATGAAGGAAATTCTAGTGATCACGTACTGGAGTGACATAGTGTCTGCTGTACAAGATGCAGAGTCAGTGAAGGGTAGGTCATGGGTAAGGAGAAATGATGATGTCACCTAACCTGAGCTTTGAATACAACAGTGGAATAATAGAGCACTTGGCAAGGCATCAGTATGAGAGTCTGTGTGTAGTGAGAGAGAGAGAGAGAGAGAGAGAGAGAGAGAGAGAGAGAGAAGGAGAGTGAATGGCAGACAGTGAGGATGAGGATTCTTACCCTTGGCCCCTCTCAGCACAAAGCCGAAGCCCTCACTGTCTTTTTTCTGCAGGAGCACTGTTTTCTCCTTGATTATGTAGTCACTAAGAGAAACACAGAGAAGGAGGAAGGTTTAGTGGAGGAGAAACACTGAGCTGAGTTGGCAGAGTGAGCGGTGGTGCCGGGAACAGAATACAGAGAGGGCAGAAAAACGCAGGAAGACAGAAGAGCAAAAAGGAGAGAGAAAACCAGGAGAGGAAGGGTACAAAAGAGAGTTTGGAGCAGGTGATGGTCCTCAAGCTCTTGGCTTAGCCCTAGGGAAGGGAAAAGGTGTGAATATCTCTAGAATCCTGTCCTGTCTCTCACCTGTAACACTGGGCAACGAGAATCTGTAAGAAACGAGCACTTCAACATCTGTAACTCTGTAATAACTGTAACACTGACCTCTGTAACATCTGTAACACTGCAACATCTCTAACTCTGTAATTAGTGTAATGCTAACATCTGTAGCACCTGTAACATTGTAACATCTGTAACACTGTAATAACTGTAAAACTGTTACATCTGTAACACTCCAACAGCTGTAACTCTGTAATAACTGTAACACTAACATCTGTAACATCCATAGTACTGCAACATCTGTAGCACATTTAACACTGTAGCACCTGTAACCCTGTAATAACTGTAACTCTGTAACATCTGTCATTGTAATAACTGTAACATCTGTAACACTGTAACACCTGTAACACTGTAACATCTGTAAGTACAAGTCAGCCACTGTACTTACACTGTAAGTTTCCTGTACGTGTTAACACGTGAGGTTGACATGGTTGGTAATTATCAGTCTAAATACTCCTTCTCACTAAATACTCCTATCTTTCACTGCTACTGTATTCTCCGTTCTTCTGCCATCATTAAATATAGTAACAGAAGAACATTGATGTTGTTTGTTGCACTAATGCCAGAACTCATCATCTGTTGGAGGACAGTCCTTATGTTGAAAGCATGACAATACTGTAACACCGGTTTCGTCTGTACTGATGGCACGCTGTTACGCCGCACCTCACGTCTCCTTACATTACTGTAACACTGTGGCTTTAAGTACAACACTGGGTCTGTCTATGAAGGGTGAAGGAAGCACATGACCCCAATACACTCTGAAACATGGCTTATAAGACGCTGGTGAAGTCTTCAATTTCTGCAGCTTCGATCTGTGATGTTTATATGTGCAGCGGGCACAGTAAGTAAGTAAGATGTTGGCGGTTGCCTAAGCAACGGCCAGAACTGGAAATAAGAAATAGCCAAGCTAATATGTAGACATACACTGTGAAGAGAGCTACAGCATGTGAGCCTGGCACTGCTACTGCTCAGAATTAGTCATCTAGAAGCCAACACTCCTACCAGAGGGACATCTGAAAGACAAAGCCGTCACGGACGGCTCTGAAAGCGAACGATTAAAACCCGGTCGGACAGTCGAACCCTGAGCGAAGTTAACAAGTGTGAGAGCAGCAGCAGATGCTCCGCTCGCACATCCAGCACTGGGTTTATATTTAGACGTGGGTGTGTTTGATGACAGTAGCAAAAAAATATGTGTGTGGGTCTCATGTAAAGAGAAACGTGGTGTGGAAACAAAATTTTACCAGTTCTGTACAAAGTGTATCTACAGTAAGAGTAAGAGATACAGGAGGAAGTGACCATGTTGGCTGATATTAATGTATTAATGTTTAAGCAAATGACTGGGAGGGACATGGAGGAAAGGTGTGAAGATTTAGGACCCGATTTCAGTTTTACATTCTACATGTAGCTCCAAAAAAAAATGCCTTCAGAAATATCAGAATATTTTGTTCACACATAATATTCTTCAGCTTTAAATAGCAATTCCTGTGTTCCTGTGACCACGCCCACTTCATCACCAGCCTCTGGACACTGTGATGTCCACAGTCCAACCGTAAGACGGACACATTCCTGTGTCCGAAATATAATGTGAGTTCCAATGAGAGACTTTATAACAGAATATAACATTTTATTTTACATTAAGAGTCTCCAGTGTTCACTTTATTATAAAAACAACACCGTGACAGGACGAGCACATTAACGATAAATAAAGCTGTGATGTAGAGCTGCACTACAGTCAGAGCTGCTGGTCTGGAGAATTAATCAACACTCTGACCAATCAGATGTTCTATAAAATGTCACCTTCACTATTAATGGCAGACTTATAGCGTAAACAAGAAAACAACCAAAAGTTGTGTGTGTGTGTGTGTGTGTGTGTGTTTCAGTAGTTGGGTGCTGCTGAGCCACTGTTTCTACTGTACCATGCTGTACCCACATGCTGTTAATCCCACTGTACACTCACAGTTTTAACCCACTCCATCTGTTCCTCTCTCTCTCTCTCTCTCTCTCTCTCTCTCTCTGTCTCTCTAAATGCCCTTCTCTTCAGTTTTCTCTCATAGCGCATCTTCTGTCTCCAGCAGTTTACACTCATTCATTCACACACACACACACACACACACACACACACTTAATAAGTGAGATGCCAACTGTGACCGTTCTCTCCAGCATTCACAAAAAAAAAGAAAAGAAAACTGACAGGATTGAAATGTAATAAAAATAAGTACATGTGATTATGATACGAGTCGTTTCAGTATTTTAATACTTTACAGCAACGTTATATATTTTCATTCGACAGCACGACCGAACGCTCAGATCTATTGGTCAGAAGGTGTGCATCATTATTCTAGCAGAACGTGGCTCAGACAGCAGGAACGTGAACACCAGGTTTATATTAATGTGCTCGTTTGGAATATTTCATCATTTCTATAGTAACAGCATATTCAAGATTAATAATACAGAGAGAGAGAGACGAGTGAGGGGGAGAGAGAGAGAGAGAGAGAGCGAGAGAGAGAGAGAGAGAAAGAGAGAGAAAGAGAGACAGAGAGAGACAGAGACAGAGAGAGAAAGAGAGAGAGACAGAGACAGAGAGAGAGACAAGCGAGAGAGAGAAAGAGAGAGAAAGAGAGAGACAGAGCGAGACAGAGAGAGAGAGAGAGAGAGAAAGAGAGAGAGAGGCGAGCGAGAGAGAGAGAGAGAGAGTGAGACAGAGAGAGAGAGAGTGTGTGTGTGTGTGTGAGAGAGAGAGAGAGAGAGAGAGAGAGAGACAGAGACAGAGAGAGAAAGAGAGAGAGACAGAGAGAGACAGAGACAGAGAGAGAGAGAGAGAGAGAGAGAGAGAGACAGAGACAGAGACAGAGACAGAGCGAGACAGAGAGAGAGAGAGAGAGAGAGAGAGAGAGAGAGAGAGAGAGAGAGACAAGAGAGAGAGAGAGAGAGAGAGAGAGAGA
>JAOTRN010000025.1:22368197-22384958 GCA_028566695.1 Bagroides melapterus | reverse complement strand
CACACACACACACACACACACACACACTGCACATTTACATACACACATTGAACTTGCCTACTGTTTGCTGGTTCTTTTGATTCGTTTGCTGTTTTGATTTGATTTGATTTCACACGACACATAATTAAATAATCCAACGTCATCGTCAGTCGTGTGCAGGCATCAAACATAAAAGAATTAAAACACCAGTTCTGAATTTTCCCTCTGACTAACAGTGTCCTGTTTATTTGTGTTTGTAGTCGACCAGTAACGTGTGGATGACGCACGCTGAAATGGAGTCTCTCACTGCAGCCACCAAACCAGTTAGTACCTTTTTTACATTATTCTAAATCCACACAGTGTTGTTATTTGACTGTTAGTTATTATTTAGAGCTAGCAGTGAAAAAGTAAAAAAAAAAAAAATGATAGCTAGCCTGAAGTTCTTAAAGGCATTTTGTCAGACCAGTCAGGTTTGTTTATATTAGCTAGCTATTATTAGCAGTAAAAATGATTAAAAACTACTTTTAAATTTTTTTTCAGAGATCATCCAGTCCAGCTAATGATACAGTAGCTAGCCATTTTAACCCCAGAATGTACTAAAAAGACGTTTTCATAAAGCCTGTCTTTTTTTTGTTTAGCTAGTTAGAGTTAGTAGTGAAGAGTATGAACATGTATGATTAGAAATGCAGTAAATGCCATTAGAGATTTCTGATGGTTCTTGATTGTTTCTAATGGGTTTCTGGTGGACTCTAACCGTGGTCTTTAATGGTTCCTGATGTCGTATCTGATTGTGTGCTAACAGTAACCAGAAAATCCCAAACAGAACCCAGTGGAAACCATTAGACCTAGCCTTAGTCAGGTATACAAGCTACTGGAAACCATTAGAGATTACTACTGGTGGACTCTTAACAGTGGTTTAATGGAATGTTTACATCTAACGGCTCCGTAATGGATATTTTCAGGAATCTGATTATTTTTGTTCAGAAAGGACAGTACTGTAGAATAAACTCTTAGAAGTGTTTGAGACACAGCTAATGGTTTGAATTAGTGCACTTTTGTGTGTTTGTCTTTTCTTTTTTTTTTTTTTTAAATATAATTCAGTGTTTTATCTGTGATGAAAATAAAGTGGTATAAGGTCTCAGAGACGAAGACCACCAGGAATAAAAAGATTAAAGGGAAATTGTTGGATATGTGTTGATCTCTCTCTCTCTCTCTCTCTCTCTCTCTCTCTCTCTCTCTCTCTCTGTACCTCGTTGTGTGTCCTCACTAGGCTTTAGTGTTAAGCATCTTCTGCTTTTCCCTCAGAGTTCTGTCGTAGTGTACACACTGCTTCCACCTAATGACCTGGTCACTAACAAACTGTTCCTCCCTTTGTTCCCTTTCTTCCTGTCCTCCCTCGACATCCCTCCTTCTTCATCTTCCCTTCCATCGGCGTGTCTTTCCCGCTGCTCCTGCCGCTTTTCCTCCTCTCCTCTTCCGTGTCTCTATCTAACTCCTCGCCTGTGCAGGAGCTGAAGGAGTTCAGCTGGGATCAGGTATGTCAGCACAAATAACAAATTGTAGAGGAAATAATAAAAATCTAACCCAGATTTAGTGTGTGGTCATTAAATACCTTCTTAGGATGTAACACGGTGCATAACCTGGAACTGTAAGTCCTTCAGTCATAATGTAAAATAATAATAACCACAATAAAAACACAACATGTCCTCACCTTTAGTCCATAAAAATAATCTCGTAATCATAGAGCTGAACAAATAATTATTTCTCTCTCATGTAATTTATTAATTATTTTATTTTTATTGTTATTATTTTTGATTGGGCCAAATGTCAAGGTGTGTGAGTCAGCGTTAATTAATTATATTCTCGTTGAAATAAGAAATTCAGAAATGGCTTGTGTATACTCTAGCGTTTACGGTGATTTTCTGTCTATTAACATGCAGTTAACTTGACTCTAGTATTTAAAGAAAATCCTTTACTGCTACGCTAGTATAACTTATCATTATTATCAATTACTTATTAAACATAAAATATATAACACACGTTGATTTTCATATTCATCCTGTCACGCTAGCTTATGATAGAGTATAGTTAGCTATTTTGACATCAGAAGTACCTAAAGACATTTTGTCAGGTTTGTTTAATTTTGCTAACTAGCGCTAGCAGTAATAAATGTTGAACACCTAGCTATTTTCTCCTCAGAAGTACCTAAATATGTTTTTTTGAACCTGTTTTTTTTTTGTTTATGATAGCTAGGTAGAGTTAGCAGTGAAAACTATGTAGATAGAATCTAAAAATCTTATACTGAAGAATCACAGAGTTAGCTTGTGATCACTAACTAGCTATTTAGACATTTTGTCTTGGAACCAGTATTTAAAAAATATTTTCCAGCTATGCTAGCATAAATCCTAGATTAGCATGATCATAGATTAATTTTGTTATAGTACATGTCATTTATAGTTCATTGGCATTAATGCAAGTGTGTGTGTGTGTGTGTGTGTGTTAGATTCTGGCTTACGGTGATATGAACCATGAGTGGGTGGGGAACGACTGGCTGCCCAGTCTGGGTCTGCCGCAGTACCGGAGCTACTTCATGGAGTCTCTGGTGGACGCCCGCATGCTGGACCACCTCACCAAGAAAGAGCTGCGTGGACAACTCAAAATGGTGGACAGCTTCCACAGGTACAACACACACCTTCAACTATGTGCATAAATAACCTGGAGGCTAAGTCAAAACGGCTGAAATGGAGCCGTGAAGCTTCCTGTTAATAATTTTTTTCTTCCTATCAATTAAAAGCCTTGACAGGATTAACGCTTGATGCTAAATGAGTGGAACATTAGATCTTTGCTCCATCTTGTTGACCCTGTGAACTTTTGACCTCAGGGTGAGTCTGCACTACGGCATCATGTGCCTGAAGCGGCTGAACTACGACCGGAAGGAGTTGGAGAGGAAGAGGGATGAGAGCCAACACCAGAATAAAGGTCTTTCTTCTAACAAATTCCCCAAATCATCCCTTTATCAGTATATTAATAAAAATGTCTTATTGCTATTTGGATTCTGTCCAATATTTGATGTATAACTGAATTTAACTGATGGTGTCTAAAACACAAGCCCTCACCTTTCAACCTGATAAAGATCAGGGATAGAAATATGGACTGAAGAAACCATGTTTTTTATTTCGCTTTCAATTCAAAAAGATTCTGAATGGAAACAAGAGACAAAGGTTTACAAAAGTATTATAAAATAAGTATTAATATTAAGCACATTAATCACTTTTGTTTCTTTTTAACATTATGGCTTTTAAAGCAACTGATCCCAAACAACCTGCACATCTGTTTATATTGAGAATTTTTTTTCACATAGTTCAATTCAGAATGAATAAATGAAAGAATTATTTATTATTATTATTACTAAAACATCACTGCACTGGATTCCCACGTTCTCAGATAAGTGAAAGTTCAGTGTTCCAATACTTTTGGATGTGTATTGTGCATCATTCACACAAGACTGATGGATGTTTCAGTAAGTCATGCAGCTCGATTCAAGAACTTTCTTCTAGCTTCTGATTGAATCAGGAAATGTAGGAGTGATATCCGTTACACCCAAACTTCAACATGTTTTCTCCCAAGTACTATTGTCTACAAACTCTGATATTTAGAGCAGTTCATCATTGAGGCTCGGCTTTGCTCCGGAAACTCTACAAAAGAACCACTTGAGAGACACAATTTAAACTAAAGTGTGTGGAGAGAGGAAGGGAGGTTTCCCAGCATGCATTTATCCATAATAACAAATAACATGCTATTAGCTTCAGGTCAGATTCTGCTGGAAAAAAAGCTTTACTATCAACATGGAGGTTAAATGTGATCCAAAAAAACGTCATCATGGTAACAGAAAGAAAAAAAAATTCCTGTCCAGATCAAACAGAGAGGAAGTGGAAAAGAAATCAGGAAGCTGAGAGCAAAGAAACCAAACAACACACAGAAGTTGTGTTTACTGACAAGACGCTTAAATGCGTTAATAAGGTTAGCTAAGGCTAATTTGGTGGTGTGGTTAAAGGTACAATGTTGTAATGTGTTCTTCTGTGGATGTACAGCATCTTTATAATGTACATGTGTCTGTGTAAAGCTACAAGAAACTTTATAGCATTCATCTGATTTACAGCAGAGGGAAGAAGTCAGGGAATACTTGAACTGAACTAAAAAGATGATTGTTTTTTTTTTGTTGTTGTTGTTCTGCAAAGATGTGATGGTTTGGTCGAACGAGCGTGTGATGTGCTGGGTTCAGTCCATCGGTCTGAAGGAATTTGCAGATAATCTGGCTGAGAGTGGAGTGCATGGAGCTCTACTCGCCCTGGACGACACCTTCGACTACACCGACCTGGCCCTGCTCCTGCAGATCCCCAACCAGAACACACAGGTGTGTGTGTGTATGTGTGTGTGTGTGTGAGAGAGAGAGAGAGAGAGATATTGGTCTAGTTGGATTTGCTAAGTGAGCGGTGTAAAATAGGTGAATATGATAGAGTGCAAAAGTTTGTGTAGTCTCACGTTAGTATGGAACGATGTTTCCGAGAAACTATTCATTTTCTGGATTAGCAAGATATATTAACATAGAAAGTCGGCTAAAAAAAAAAAAGAAAATCAAATCTTTTTGATGGTCAATGACTAGAAGTGTATTTGAACCTTATGTTGATAATTTGATGAAAATCATTTAGAGAATATTTTCCTCCACTTTCTCAGGCACGCCAACTCCTGGAGAAAGAGTACAACTCCCTGATCGCCATGGGAACCGAGAGAAGGCCAGATGAGGTGAGCTGTCAGGTGACACATGTTCAACTAAATAACATGAGTATTAATGTACAACATCTTATACCTCACTTATAACTGAGAGTAAATAACAGAATGAAGTTAAAGAATACTGGGGAAAGTAGAAACCACTAGTGAAGAGCAACAGCTAGCATCCATCACTTCGGCCATATTATAAATAAACATCAACACTGCATCCCGACTCATACACTGAGATGGTGTTGATGAAGTTCACAGCAGAGACTTCAGATGTTCATGGTTCTGCAGTTTGTTTCTGTTTTCCTTTGATTTCAACTCTAAAAAGTGCTGATGGACTTGTGATTCTCTCTCTCAGGATGGCACTAAGACGTTCACTCGCTCTCCATCCTGGAGGAAGATGTTCCGTGAGAAGGACTTGAGAGGAGTGACCTCAGACTCTTCAGAGACGCTGCCTGCTAACTTCCGCGCCTCGGCCATCTCCACTCCATCTGTGACTCTGCGGAAGGTTCAGAGTGAAGGTACGGTGCTTAGTTTTACACCCAGGATCAGAGCTAGCAGTGTGTGTGTAGAAAGTGTGTGTGGTGATTTATTAATCCAGGGTTAAACTTTGAGTTTAGACATGAACTTGCTCTTTACACTTCGTGGCATCATGACTTTGGATTTTGTCTATTGGAGTTTATTGGTCAGAAGATATTTCTATAGCAGCAGCAAAAGCTCTTACAGTAGCATACCTGAACATCACAGTTCTAGATCTCCAGTTCTATCAGGTTGTGTTCTATTAAAATGACCCACAGAACCCAGTTAGTGAGGCTCTAGCTCAACACTGAACTGGATGAGCTCCTTGATGTTGATGTAAGTGTACGATGTCACGGTGGGGACTTTCTTATGTCCAAACCCTCTTAAAGGTGTGTACTGAGCACTGAGTACTGATGGTGTGATATCTGAGATGCTTCCTTCCATGCAGAACCTTCTAACCGTGGTGTTTATCTCTTCCTCTCTTCCTCTGCAGTGTCTCCACGGGGCGAGTCAGCATCAGTGAGAACATACTCTTGCTGAAGTCCTCAAAAGGTGTGCAGTAAATCCAATCATCACACACTCATTCACATACACACACACACACACACACACACTGAGATTTGAGCTCTGTATTTACAAGCACGACAGGAATGCTTTGATTGTATGTTTGGCTTTAGTTTACGAGTCTTTAATAATGTAATGACCTGAGCTACAGTTTCCACATGTCTAAAGGGTCTCGTGTTCTGGAGCCGCCTCGTCGTGTTCTCCCCGCTGTTGTTGTAATAAATTATGCTCAAAGCTTTAGTGGCTTGTAAGAATTCCTGGTTTCAGGCGAAACGCTGCCGACGCGCCGGTGAATTGAATCCAGGTCACGCGAGCGCTGATGCTGACGCTGACGTTCTGTGTCTCTCCACAGGGGTGCCGTTAGCACACGACTGCAAAACGTACGGCGAGAGGGGAGAAAAAAAAGCAATGATTCTAAACATTTCGAAAACATGAAAAAACCCACTGGTCTGAACCATTCTGCAATAACAGAAGACGGAGCTGTGGAAATCGGAGGAAGATTTAAAAACAAAAAAAGAACTTAAGGACAAAAGACGTGACGAATGTATGAGATAGAAAGGACATTGTGGATACTCAGACTGGCGTGGGACTGGAGGACTCTTTTTATCTTTCGCTCTGTCGTTCTCTCGTCCCTTTTTCGTCTGTGCCATGATGTCTCTCAGTCGTCGGTTTAATCAAAACTGCCGCTTTCTCCCATGCTCCTTTCATTTGGACTAGCCCTGTGCACCGGTGCCCATTTCACCGGATTGTACCACCTCAGAAAAAAATTAAGCAGACGTCTTTTTTTCTTTTCTTTTCTCACTCCGGGTTTATTTATCGTTTTCCACCCAGACAGGATGGAAGGTAGCTCAGACAGACATCATTAAAGAGGAGAGAGAGAGTAAGGGGTCAAGCGTGACGGAAGGTGGTGTCTCCACTACCCACCGTGCGAGGAACCTCATGCTGAAAAGCATTACTGGATTTCCCCAAGCCATAACAGAGGACGAAGAGCGAAGCGCAGAGGAAAAAAAGAGAACGAAAGTACACGAGAACTGAATCATTTCTTCTGTGTTGCGATGCATGTCGAACATCGAACAACGACTCAAACCTTTGGGGAATAAGACAATGTGAATTCAGAATCTAAAATAAATGTACATTATCATACGACGACATCGAGAGCCTGGGGAACAATTTGTACAATGTGTGTATTTTCATTTTTATTTTTTTGATTTTGTATGATAACTATATTTATTTTCTTTATGTATGTATCGAACAACTGTATGTACATGTTCATTTATTACCTAATTCTGACTGTAAGTTTGATTTTATCTAGTTCAAAGCGTAAAATATCTAAAAAGGAAAAAAAAACATATGGAAAACATGGTCATATGAAATTATGCTACTTGTAATGTGTAAAATTTTGAGGACAAACTTGTGTTATGATTTCAAACGAAACGGCGCCGAGGATGACGGCGACTCGGATCCAACGCGCCACCTGTGAAATAAAAAGTCATAAAGCCACTGACGCTATATAACGGAGGATGTGAAAATAAAAATAAAGCGGTCCTGAACGGTACCTCAGGTCATCTCGGTGTGTTTGTGATCCGCTCAGAGCGACTCTAGAGCATGTATCGGGTTTCGTGTGTCGTGTGTGCGTACGTGAGTATGTGTTCCGCTGTGTAAATGACCGTTGTTGATTCGCTGCAACCCTAAGACTGAGGACATGTATGTATGTTTGCAAAAAAAACAAAAACAAAGGTATTTGTACATGTGCAAATATATTCATTAAGAATTCATGCTGTGTCTTTGCATGCTTGTGTGTGTGTGTGTGAGAGAGAGAGAGAGAGAGAGAATACACTGTTGCTGTGAAACTGGGACATACAGACACACAGTATAATGGAGCTCAGTGACTCAGATGATTTTAACAGACTTTATAAAGGTAGAACATCAGTAAAAAGAAGACAAAACTATCAGAAATGTCGACTTTTCTCACAGATATGATAAGAAATTCATTCCATGTGGCTAAAATGACACTGTAATTACACTTAGCATCAAACGCTAACCCCAGCCTTCATTGTTCCATGATCTCAGTCACTAACTCAAACTTATCAAAACGTTCTCTTCAGGATCTTTGCTAAGTCATCACAAACTTGCTAAATGCTAAACTGGATGCTATATTAAATGCTAAACTTTAGACTTTTAACTGAGGCAACGGAAAAAGTCAAAACGACCGTACAAACAATGCAGAAGTGACCGAAACATCAACATTTCTCTCAGACATGTTGGTCAATTAATAAAAAAAATAATTCTCTATGGCTAAAATTAAACTTAGCATTAAGCACTAGCCTTAGCCTCAACACAAATCTAAAGACCTGATCTTCAGACCTCAAGGCATTATAAAGGCAAACAATACAAAATTGTCAGAAACGTCCACATTTCTCTCAGATCTGTTACTAAAATGACTTTAATAAAGACTGTGTGGCTAAAATGGAATTGTATTCACACTTAGCTTTAAGCGTTTACAGCTTTCTTGTGTTCTGTCACATTGGTCACAACTCACATAGAGATTTTAGATCATGCCTCCTGAATCTGCTTCTAACCATGATGAACAGCATCTGTTTATTTAGCATCTGGTCCGTTAGTGTTAGCATAGTTTATCATTGTATAGTTAACCCGAATTGATTCTAAAATATTATTACATGCAATATTACATTTATTAGTTTCCTATTTTTTTTTTTTTCTTCTCGCAACTGACACTTACCACTCTCTGACACTGGAGCGCCACTGCTAATATAGCTAAAGGTGAAAGAAATCGTGTAGCATCCGCTTTAGTGTCATGCATGTTAGATCAATCTGCTAGTTTTCACAATGATAAAATGGAGGAAATGTACTTATGCTGTGTGTTAGCTAAATTATCCACTTAACTCCAGAGAAAATCTGAAGATTTTAGACACCAAATTAACGTAAAGATAACCTGACATGTGGAACCACAACAACTTTCAGGAACATCAACCTTTCCCCCATATCTGTTGGTAAATTAGTAATGAAAGTATTTCTGACTAAAATTAACATCAACCGCTAATCTAGCCTTTGTGTAATGGCACTTCTAGGTTAAAAACAACAGGTTATGTTGGGTTATGTTAGGTTATGTTTTTTTCATAAAGTAACTAAAACTCACTAGACGTAATAGTTATCTGTGAGCATGAATCCTGTCAACAAGAAGCACCACTGGAGCAGAACATAGTCTTAATTAGCAGGTTATATTAGCATGGAATAATCTGGGCAAAGTGCCAAATTTCACTTACTTTCACATAAGTTATGTGAACCAGTCAGTTTCTTGTCACTGTAACATGGTAGATCATTATTCTATAAATATATAATCTGTTAATGACAAGAACATTTATGATTCATTAGTAACGGAGGCTCAGTGCTAAGTAGATAAGTAGTCGAACAAACAGGTTTAATGAACAAATGATCTCAAGAATTATTTGTCACCATCAAACTATTCATTCAGTGATTCTTTATAAGAAGTAAGACACTTTTTTCAGCTTTCACTTCATTATTTATTAATGCCTTTATATATAGATTTTAAATACATGGTCTTCTTTGACGAATAGAACTCTAGAAATCTCAGTAAACAAAGGGTTTTAGAAAAGTTTTTTGTAGGCACTAAATGAAATACTCACACACACACACACACACACACTCACTCCAGACTCCTGACTATGAGTGTTTTGTAATTCTATAAATATGTACATAGTTACATACTTACATAGATGCATGTGTTTCCCATACAGAACATTTACAAGGAAATATATTAATATCACAGGTACTCATGCTTACATACTAATAAACAGTAATAACTTACAGCCATATAATAGATACATAACAAATATATATAGAGAGATAAAAAAAAAAACAGCATTTATGTAACTAGTATTGCAACAGATACAGAAAAATGTAGAAATTGAGGTTGTTGTGTTTTATTGTTGTTTGTGGTAAACAGACACGGGTCTCATGAGGAAAAATGTAAGAGAACTCTATTCAATGTGTTTTGTTTTCTTTCCCTCTCTCTCTCTCTCTCTCTCTTCAGAAGTCTGACTTCACCACCAACAACTTGAACACAGATGGTAGTCAATGGCTGAATATACACATTTATCAACTTTGAAAATTCAAAAGAAAGCGGTGTTTATTTCGGCTACATCAGAGTCGCTGACAGCAAAAGTTTGCACATTAGTGTTTAGGATTTTTCAAGAAGTTTCAAGTTCTAAGTACAATCAAAAGTGCGATAACTTCTTTAATGCAAAGTTATCACCGACCACTTAACTTCATGTTAATGAGAAGCCTAGCAAATTTGTCTCCACCAATAGCAGAGGAGCAGTGGTTTCCATGTTCTTTTTTGAGGTATCAAATTCTTTAGGAGACATTTCATTCTGAACTGGTGGCTGTCACTAGCTTGTGCTACCAGGGAAACCATGGCAACTAGCAGTAAACTAAATAATTTACATTTTTACTTATTCGTTAAAGCAATACTGGATCCACCTTAAAATCTGCTTTACTGGATTAGAAAAGTAAATTGACTGAAAAGGAAAGGAGGTGGAATATAAAAGACAAATCTGTATGATGTTCTGGTTTCCTTCACTTTGTACTGACTTTATCTAGGTGACCTTTGACCTGTGAATTCTTGTGAGCCAACAGAAATGAAGATTGGGGGTTTGTTAAAAAAAAATAAATAAACAAATAAACAAACAAAATAGTCCCTTATGGTTAAGTATCCTCACAACAGACTTTTGCTTCTGTTTCTTAATATTGCTTAGTGCACATCTGAAAACAATTCATCTGATCCGCTGGCATATGTGAGGGTTTTGTGGGAATTTTTTTTTCTCTCTGCCTTTATCCTGGTCAGAGTCATGGTGACTTTTTCTGCTGCTTTGGTTAATTAATCAGGAAAAACATTCATTTCTTCATCTTTCCGAATGGTGTATGTGTTTCACTATATACTGTATATATAGTTCTTAGACCACATCTTCATATTTTAGACCCTTTCTCCAACTTTTCCACAGTTTTTTATTTTTTCTTTTATTATCTTTTGACAAATTTGCAACTTTTCAATTCAAATTTGCAAAAAAAAGGTGATGAGTAGTCATGATTTTAAGATCAGAGTTGAAGCATTTCCTGGTTTCTTGGTCACATGATCCTGAGACAAATTATCATCTTGGACCCTACTGTTCATTAGCCATGTTTATAGTGACAGCCACAAGAAACCAGCCGAAATAAAGCCCAGAACAGGAGCAAATGTTCAGGGCAAGTAACAAAAAATATATGCAGATGAGAAGCAATGCCATTTGGATACTACCAATAGGTTTGAGAGGTGGTGGTGTCAGACATCAAACATCATTTAAGCTTTTAAAATAGGCAGCAGATATAATCAAGAGCAAAATGTTTTAGGTTCGTTCCAACATTACAGACTGTGATTCAATACAATTTACTACAGCATTTCATTTCTAGCAGGTTGTTTTAGATTCGTTCCAACATTACAGACTGTGATTCAATACAATTCACTACAGCATTTCATTTCTAGCAGGTTGTTTTCAATCTGTTTTGTTGTGTCAGTATTACATGGAGCTACATTGGAGCTACCTGTGAAACCATGACAACAGGCAATAAAGTATAGACCAGCATTGAGCGATTTTTAACGATGGTGCAAAATGGCTGCCAATGTTACTGCAACTTTAGGTACAAATCTACCACAGCAGTGTGAATGGTGTGGGGGTCACTGGGGTTCTAAACACATACACATGATGCACTTTTTTACAAACACCTCACCATGTAGATGTAGATCAGTTAAGCACTAAAGCCCACACATTCCATGTGAGTTTATCAACCTCAACATCATTTACCAGTTTTCTAAAACTGTAGTTGGATAACAAGATCTTTGGATAACAGACACTTTTTCATCCCAGCAGAGATGATGAGGTGATTAAACCTCCAACAACAACAAGAACACCAACACTGCTGCTGCAGCTTATCCATTCATACCTGCACCACACATTCTACCATGTCAGTGTGACTGAATGAACCCAAAAACCTCTGAAATATCTACATTTGCTTTTATGGTGATCCCTTTGCACTGATGGATGGCGTAGATATGATGACTACAGTCCATGTAATGGGCTTTAAGGCACGGTGTATATTACTTAATTGTTCCCCATCTCACACTCATCTCGTCCCCTGACGTGTGGTTGAGGCTCGGCTCCTTTGTGTCCTCGAGTACAACACGCATACGCAGGATGTGTCAATGCGGATCCACCTCCATCCGGTCCCCCTGGTGTTGTCTGACGTGAATGCTCTCACATATGACTGCTTGGTCTGACACTCGCTTACCCAGTGGCGCTTGTCCACACCAAGGCAGCCAGCTCCGGCCACGCCATGCTCCCCGGCTTGCACGCCGCGGTGATCTGGCCCGCGGCACCGGGTCTCGTAGAAGTACTGTGTCATCATGCCCTTCTTGGTAGGAAACTTCTCCAGTACGGTGACATTTTGCATGTGCACGTCAATTGCCGTTCGCCGGTCCATTACCCAGCTACTTGTAGACTCACAAACCGAGCGCTCAATGGCTGTATGTGCGAGTTGCCTCTTTCTACGGTGTGGGGATGGAGTCGCTTGCTCTGATGAGTCTGATAAATCCAGCAGGAGGTTCCTGTAGGATTCTCCATCTTTGCCCTTCTTTACCTCCTTGTCATCCATTTCATGTTCTTCATGTTGCTCTGGCATGAGCCCCAATTCCAGCATTATCTGCAAAGGAGGATGTTTGGGAGGGGACGGGGAAGTGGAGATCAGCACTCGAGGGTTTGTTTCCAGCAGCAAAAGATCATCGTCCACCTGCAGGAGTCCGTCTAAACCCAATCCTAAGCCCTCAGGGGACACTGTTGGCATCGTGGGTAATGTGTTTCCCCTTGTTTCCTCTCTACCCAGCTCCCTCAGATCCTCCTTGTTTGTAGGCTTGTCTGTAGGGTGCAGGTCCCTTGGCCACTCTTTAAATGTCAACCTTTCCATTGATACCTCCTTGTTTTTTCTATTCAGCCCAATGTCTTTTGTCCTGTCTGCTTCAATCTGAGTTTCTACCTTGCTATCCTCCTGAAATTGACCATCTCTTGATGTGTAGTCCCTAAGTATGTGGTTCTCTTTGGAAATGTGACGTTCTTGAAGTTTGCTTGAAGTTTGTAACCCAATGTCGATCTTGCCTGGCTTTGCCTTCTTGTATTGCCTCCTTTCAGGCAAAAGGTCCTCATTCATCAATGAAGATGTGCTGGTAACCGTGAGATCAGTTTGACTGTGGGTATCTACTGTCCGGTGAGGTATTTTTTCCACTGCTTTTTTATCGCTTGACATGTATTCCGTGTGAGAATCACTGAATTTGGAGATTGGGTTTACCAGTGATCTGGTGCTGAAATTGTTGCCAGGCTCCATTGTCGCAGCAACAAGCCTGGGCACACTGGGTTGAGGGAAGAACAGGGCCGAGGCAATCACCATGGCAACCAGGGGAAGCCAGTGCATCACTCCCAAGACGTATCAACTGGAAAAGAAAGACAGAAAGCGTGAGAGAATAGAAGACCTTGAAATTTAAGATTACACCCAACATTCCGTCTGTCAGAGAAATTCCAGGCACACGTCCATCTCACAAAATGAACTGCAATAACAATAAAGTTTAAATGGCCATAACCTTACAGCTCTGGCACACACTAGTGGGGGAAAAAAGTGAGGTAGTCTGGGTATGAGTCGGGTTATTTTACTGTCTTAGACAATGCAAAACATGAGTGTATTGAAGCTAACATTCCACAGATTTGGGCTACGATGCAGTTTGCCACAAGCTTAGTGATTTATTGGTCCAAACATCCTGATTCATTTTCAAATAAATATTACAGTTTCAGAACTTCTTTCTGTTAAAAACGTTTTATCAGGTATTGACTGATGTTGGTGTTTGAAGAAATATTCATATGTTGATTTAAACACTTCTCTATCATACACAGGATACCAAACCATCAGACAACATCAGACCTACACACTTCACCCAAATCTGAAGGCCACCCCACCCCTGGTTATATAAACACTTCTCCTTGATAGAAAGTGTAAATTGATGTGTGTTGATTTACACACTAAAATTAGTAAACATTCAGATGTTTAAAATTTCAATTTCAAGTAAGTCTGATTTACCACATTGTGGTTTAGAACTTCACCGCAACAAGGCTAGCATGAATTATCTAATTAGCCTTACTAATTATCCTACCAAGCTTTATAATGAAAGGTGTGAGCATCCTGTACATTATGAATTTGTCAATTTATTTCTCATTTTATTTTTTGCAACAGGAAATGAAATCGGGTCAGAACCGACATGCCTATCCATGTCATCTAAATAATGAAAGGACCCTCGAGATGGCCGTGAGAATAACCCCAAGGGCTACTGATGAGGCCTGGTTGACAAAGTGGTGTTGAAAAAGAATGTTGAAACGGGATTGTGTACATGAGCTAACAGGCATCTGCTCTTGTCAGATAAATCGCTCTGATCAACAACACAGAGGTGGACCATCTTTCACACCTGTCTTAAATTCCCAGCCTGCAAATGGCTTTCATCTAGTGTCACTTACTGTCAAGATTATGTCAAGTCTCAAGTGAGCCACTAAAGTAGAGTTCAATTCAAGTTCTGACTGATACCGGCTAGGCATATCGCAACTGCAACCAAAATACCTGTCAAGCCTTCCCCTTCCCCCTCCCCCACACCAACTGCACCACATTGCTGAAGTGATGTAGGTCTCATTAGCTGTCTTTCAATGAGAAATTGAGTAGCTTTGGTATCACACCTAAGGGCAATCAGAGTAGACATTTAAACTTCAGTCGGGTTTTTGTGAAGCAGAAGAAAACCAGAAAACAATGAGAAGAGAAGTAACTCTGGACAGACTATGATACTCAGAAGCTATAAAACTATAACAGCTATAACTCACTTGCTATAAATCCCATCGAGGGTTTTACTGCAGATTATACTGCAGGCTGCTTGTGCTTTCAGTATGGACAGCAGACTTGAAAATAATATAACAGGCCTTACTTATAAACTGCATTGAGTGTGCAGGTTAAATGCATTTTCTGGCAGTGGAATGTTCTGGCAAATGCAGACCAATTCATCGCTCCCTTGCAAAAATCTTTTTGAGCACTAAATGTTCTCTGTTATTAAATAAAGGTTAAATGAATTAAATGAATAGAAGCAAAAAAAAAAAGTTATTGGGTTTTTAATAGCAGTAACCCCCTCCTTGGTTCGCGCAGAATGCGTTCCGTATGTTTCACCTCTGAGCCTGTAATGAACAGCAGACTTCACAGAGTGCTGAGTAAAATCCTGTGAGTTGGCACCATCCCTCTGACTGCTAGTGTTTCACATGATGGTTTAATGGAGCCAGTGAATGAAGCAATAATTAGCATGCAGGGATTTTGGCTTTCAGCAGGCTAATAGTCTGCCACAAGTCTGACTCAACCACCAGGGGGCAAACAAAGCCACATCTTCAAACTGTTTTTGTGTTTGTTTGTGGTCTTGCTGATGGCAAATGGTTGAGAAATTGGCCTTAATGTTCTTCTAGCTTCCAGGTGCCAATCATAAAGGCTGCTACTGTTCTTACTGCGTCAAAAGGGACAGGAGTCAACGGTAGAATGAAAAAGTGGTGGAATGCTCAGAATGTGAAGGATGTGGCTCCTCCTGGGTAACCCCAGGCAGGACAGAATAGAGCGAGAGAAATCATGCACATAGTCTTATTGTTGCAGTAAAAAAAAATTACCTCCAGTGACAAAAAAATAGAAACAACGCTTCACCCTTTGTGAATTCTGTCTTTCACAGCTATTCATGAAGACAGACAAGAAGAAGAAGAAAATAATGGTCTGTGTGAATACGTGCCATGACATAAAAGACCTTTTAATGATTTTTAGGCCTTAATTTCCACCTGAGCTTTCTTTTCGCTGTCCTCCCAATCAGACATAAAGCTTGTGCAGTCCTCCCAATCGTAAATCCATCATTACTACAGAGGTGAAGTCTATAAAGGGATGGGCGAGATGCATTGTTTTGTTAATGGGGGTGGTGATGTCTGATGTCAGTGTTCTTGTTATTCTTTTGAGTTCTTCTTAAGGAGTTCCACCTAAAGACATTCAGCACCACCTGGAATGTTACATATACACGGTCTGCGGTTGTTGGGATAGATAGAAATATTTGACACATTCAGGGAAATGTGTTTTGATGACACAGACCCTGATCGACCTAAATAGCACCTAAACATCTAACTTTATCCTGACTTTTAAACCGACCCAGTAGCTCCTCATCAAGGCTGCTTCATTTCTCTGCTCTTAAATATCACAGCAATAAATATTATCTCCATGAAGATTGTTTTTACAGATCTGAGTATTTACAATTGAGGTTCTGCATCAGGAGAACATCAGTATTCATACCTCAGATGTAAAGATATGAAGTTATTTCGTAGTACTGCAGGTTGGGCACAGAGGCTGTAGAACCAGAGGTGTGTCTCAGTTATGTCTGATTCTGACCGTGAACTGAAGTTGACCTTTCTCTTCTCGATGTAAGGTGCAGCGTTAGAGCCAGTGGTGCTGAATGCCGATATATAAGCCTTCATAAGCTGCCAGATAATGAAGACTGAAACCATAATGTTCAGTTAAGATCAGTTGCAGAGATTAATGTGTTAATTAGAATGAGGATCGTCCATGCTACGGTTAGATTCTCATTCGTACTGTACATCATCCTATTGGTCTCTTTAGTCTTCAGTTTAAAAAGTGTCTTTATGTTAGATCATAAAGCAGTTAACGGCAATGACAAAGTTTCTATACCCAGATTCTTGGGGGTTTACAGGCTTGTTTTTAAAGCTAGTGTTCTAGAATTCAATTCAATTCAATTCAATT
>JAOTRN010000025.1:22346768-22362112 GCA_028566695.1 Bagroides melapterus | reverse complement strand
ATTGTGTACAGCTGCTTTGTGACAATGACCATTGTAAAAAGCGCTATACAAATAAAATTGAATTGAATTGAATTGAAGTTTATATCACATAAATGTTTCCTGATGGTAAGCTTCGGAAAATCGGTTAAGCTGATAATGATAATGTTTCTTGTTCATAAAGTTTTACAGTGAAACAAAGCCTTGATTAAAGAGTGACATATCTGTGAACCCTTCTTCTTCATCAGTGTGGATTAGCAGCATCCCACTCATTGACACACCCAGCAGGAAAGGCCAAATTCAGCATTCTCTCCAAGTGGGACGGAAATTAAACAGCAAAGACATGGAAATTAGTTGCAGAAGCTTATCAATCAGTGTAGGAATGTTGTTGCAACGCCGCACACATGGCTCTAATATTTCAGATTTGCAGATCAAGCACCAGAGCCGCCACCGTGTAAAGGGACTATCAGACGTCATCCTGTAGGGCTTACATGTTACATGGGTGGCCATGCTCTCTCTCTCTCTCTCTCTCTCTCTCTCTCGTTTTCTCCAGTGCAAAGCCAGAGAAAGTCCAGACCTTGCTCTGAGAACTTCTCTGGATAACATTATCCGTGTAGTGAATGAGAACGCTATCATTAATGGCATTCATACTCAAGACTTCATCTTCATCAACATTTACAACCTTTTTAACACCTGATATTTGATCTAATGTTAGGAAGTGGCATATGTTATGTTAGTATTATTTATTTTCACTTTCTGCAAAAGATGTGCCGGTTACAACAGACCCAACAGAGTGTGCGTGTGTGTGTCTGTTTATTATTAAGTGCTTCTTCAGTAGCCAATCCTTAGCTCTGGCAGCTATGCCCTGGAGATATACTCATCCAGTGCCACTTTCGTCTCCATGCATGTCTGTTTTTTCCATATGCACATTTATTCTGCTCATAAATCTTAAACACAACTGTTCTGACTGCAATGGTGAAGTCCACATCTGTATTTTCTCTATGGAAATAAATGGATTGACTATTTACCATGGATGTTGGGAAAGGGATTGAATGGATCGCTTAATATAAAGATATAGTGTTGAAAGCAACATGCCTCATAGGCTGATATTGGAAGAGAAAGCCTAGTCCAGACATCTGTAGTGCCGGAAACATATTACACTACACTTACTCATTCACAGAAATGTGTCGTTGTTACAAAATGTAGGGATGTGACAGCTCAGTGCTTAAGGATCTGCATTAGTGACCAGAAGGTTGTGGGGTCAAATCCCAGTGAGCCTGTTTGACCTTAAACAAACTCCCTTATCTATTAAGGCTATATATAACATATTGTATACATATGTCTATAGGTCAAATGTGCATAAAACTGTACTAGTGACGAGAATGTTGTGAGGTCAAATCCCAGTATGAATCTGTTTAGCCCTTAAACAAAAACTCCTTTATATTGTAGAGGTCATGTGTGCTGTTAGAGGTATATGACAAATGAGCATTAATCTTTTCTAGTAGTGACCATACTGTTGTGAGATCAAATCCCAGAGATACCTCAGTTTAGTCCTTGATCAATCTACTAGGTTTGTATTTTGCCCTGTTTAAATGTGTAAACCTTTAGTGTGGCAATAGATACATCGAGTGTCCAGAAAGCTGTGAGGTCAAATCATTTTAAGCTTCTGTTTGACCCTCGAAAAAATGTACTCACCTTATATTGTACGGGCTGTTTAATATTTTACATGTCGTAAAGCACATTAAACTGCAATAATGACCGGAAGGTTGGGAGATGAAATGCTTGAGAAACCGTACAGTATATACCCCTGTTAAAATTTGGTGTTAGGCGTGTACATGTCACAATGGTTTATAGTCGTGAACTAGCAAATGGAAGGTTGTGTGGTCAATCCCAGACTTCCTCTATTTAGCATCTAAGCAGTTCCAATGGTAGTGTAGATATTTTGTGTGTAATTTTTATATGTACAGTGTATGTGTTAAAGTGTCATAAATACACTGTAAATGATGCTGTTTGTTCAGTCGTACAGTAAACACACACACTGCTCACTGCTGAGGAAGATTGTAAATTATAAAATCTGTCTAAAAGCTGGAAAAGTAAGATATTGTTTCCAACATATGTGTCATAGCATTCAGGCCTCTGACCCAATGCCTCTCTATCTCTCTCTCTCTCTCTCTCTCTGTCTCTCTCTCTCTCTCTCTCTTCCTTTTGGCTGTCTCTGGAATCTACTAGCAGCTGGAAAATAAGTGCAAAACAAAAAGCTTTTACTCTTTCTACTGAGAAACAATCCATCATGGCCAGCAATTAGAAAAAATCAACAAAACACAACAGGCATACTTAAGGGATGATGTGTGAAGAGTAACACCCGCCTGAACCCGAACTCTCATTCAGTCCTGGCTAAATATGATGTGTTCATTGGTAAACTCGTACTCGCCGAGAAGCTGCAGAAAGTAAATAATTTAGGATGCATCAACATTTTTTTTGCTAGGTAAGTTATGGCATAAATCTGGCTAGCAAATGCTTGGCTTGTTTTAGCCTGCAAGGACAATTTGGACTACAGTACAACTTACCAAGTATTAATGTGGGAACATTTCCATAGTTAACTAAAACACCTACAATGTTGAAATGAGTCCTGCAGCAACTGTGATTATCACCTACAGTAAGTGAATATCTGTTCTTTTTTTTTTTTTTCTTTTTTTTTGAGAAACTTTTAAACAGAAAAAAAAAGAAAGACATGTAATTCAACAGTGCGTTTGATCTTTCAACACTAAGATGATTAGCTCTGCAGATGCTAATTTAGCAAAGTGTGCGTGTTTATTTAGCATTAAGGCTTTGGCTAGGTAGAAGAAATAAAAACTTTAAGACATTCTTCAAGGACGTCTTAATTACTGAGACATATAGGAACTGACTAAAGACACAAACGGGTTCTGCTACTTATAGTCAAATTATATAATTAGCCAGTAGTGTTTGGAAGCCTGACAAACTTGGTGTACATGAAGTAAAAAAAAAACAAAACAAAACAACAACCACAAATCCAAACGTGATGTTAGGTTTTTTTTCTTTTTACACGTATAAACAGATATCAGCATATTGACACAATATTTTACTGTAGAAATACAAATAAGGCTGAAGTTGTGTGACAAACTGAAAACAAGGAACAGATATTTTACCTCAATATCTTACCGTTTAGGTGAGTTTCGGACCGCACGTCCTTTCGACTCAAACCGCATTGATTCCCACGAGCACGTTTCCACTTCTAAGAATTCGTCAAAGTGAAGATTCACCTGAAGAATTTGGATATTTTTATTCTTGATTAATCTTTAAAATATCCCTTCACGCTGTGTCGGTTCATCCTCGCTTCATTTCGACGGAAGTTCACACAGATTCCGTTAGAATCCGTTAATAATCCGAGTTTAAACTTTTAAATTCCTCAGCTCGGACAGCTCGTGAGACATCTCGCGCCGATCCGAGTCCGTGCGCGCGACGTGAACGGCTCGCGCACACAGCGATAGCTTACTGCTACCACTCGTGGCAACTTCTTAGCGCATTTTAAAGTAGAAAATCCGTTCAGACGTTAACCACTAACGAATATCTGAGTGAAAACAGCCGATTTCCGGTGTAAATATGAACAAGAGATTTCTCTCAGGACGCGCCAGAGTCTTCCAGGAGTGTCCGTATGGAAAGGTGAGGGATTCTTGTGAAGCTTTCAAATAGGACAAGACCCAGAAGGGGGCTGGTTTCAAGAGGAGGGGGGATGAAAAAGAAGAAGACAAGAAATACATGAGAGGGAAAACGGAGAAACAACATCTGCTGCCTGTGGGTGAAATCACACATTTCTACTCATTGAAGAAAAAAACTTGAAGCGTGACGAGGTTTCCTTTTGAACTTAGCAAGCTAGTTTCTGTTTGTCTGATTACCTTATTAACACCAAAGCCTTCAGCTTCTGGGGAGGAATCATACATTTAAAGAGACTTTACCTCAAATATACTATTGTCCAAGACATGTTTGTAATCCAGATGTTGAATCCTTGGCTTGTTTTTAACATTTAAAATAGTAATCATTGAAAAAATGAAATAATTCCAAAAAAGTGTTAGACTATATATTCGAAATATGTAGCTTATCAGTAGTCTGTTTTTTGTTGTTGTTGTGTAAGTTCTAACTAGAAATCGTTATAAATCGTCCAAAATTATTTGTATAGCAATGGACATTGTCTCAAAGCAGCTTTAAAGAATATATATACTATATAATATTATACTAGGAAATACAAAAGTTACAAGAATTCAAGATTAATAGACTTAAATGTGTTTGTATTTATCCCCAGTGAACAATTCTGAGATGACTGTGGCAACTGTGGCAAGATAAAACTCCCTTAGATGGAAAAGGAAAAAATGTTGAGAGGAACCAGACTCAAAATGGAACCTCATACTCATTTGGATGACACTGGAGGGTGTTAATTATAAATACACAGTCCTACAATTGTGTATTAGTTAGAATGTTTTTGTCCTCAAAAACTGTGTGTAGATGGTGTGTCTTCTTGAAGCTTCATGAAGCGGAATCCAATCCAATAGCTATATATTATTTCTAAACTAATTAGTAAATTGTGAAAATTGTTAGGTTTGTATAATAACCTTAAGTTAATTTTAATAACAAAGATAAGTTTACTTTTAATATTATTACACTAATATATTGCACTAATGACACGTCTGGTACTGTACTTTGTGTACAAATACCACCATGCTTCCTTCAGACTCCTGCATCATATTGCACATTACTGTTACTTGTGACTTTGCACTACTTTTTATAGTATAATATATGTGACTTACATTGCACATCCACTTTATGCACACCTTATGTTAATCTGATAAATACTCAGGATCACCTGGTCTTATTTAATGTGTTCGTATTTAATGTGTATAGTGTTTTGTCTCAATTGTTAAACTTCCTTCTGTGTGAACATACTTGTCAAATAAAAATTGATTCTGATTCTGAAATTGTACTGTTTCCTTCCTAACTTTAAATTCTTCACAATGTCGCTATACACGATTAACGAAACGGTTTTATATGACTGCATATGATTAAAAACAAAACACAACATGGTGTTAGGAAATTAACTGGTCAATGGGGAACTGTAGAATCTTTGGACCACCCACACCATGGACTCAAGTGAGGAATCAATCATTCAAGCAAATCTTTTGGATTTGTCAATTTACTGCACCATAAAAAAATTATCTCAATCGAAAAGTTGCTTGTTGTGCTTTTGCTTTGCTGTTGGATACTGTCACTGAAATCCATTTCATTCTGCGCATGTACATGAATGTTAATCTCTTGCTTTTGTACCATGGGGATAGTCTTTACAGTGAGTTAGCCTACACCAAGCTTTATCTCAGCCCCATGAATCACACTCTACTAATGTTAACATTAACATCAATCTTAAGTGATTTAGGGATTTCCGCTGGCTAGAATGTGAACTCCAAATATTTGTGGAGTGGCAGGGAAGGAATTATCTTCAATTTGTTCTTCAAAAATAAAAGAAAACTGAGAATATATAAACACATTTTACTGATCACTTTTATGCATTCTAAGAAGTAGTATTAAAATATTTTTCTTTATTTTAAATTGTGCTGCAACACTTACAGATGTTCCAATGGCAACCTAGCATACAGCCTCTGAGACTTTTTGTATGACCAACTCTTATCTATAAAAAAAATTCCATAGCTAACAATTGTAATGGTAATCATTTTTCAATAAGGATTCACTCGCTTTGATTCATATATTTAACTTTTACTAGAGTCGTATTCAGTTTTATGATGATGTTTATGATATAACTTAGACAAACTATGCCGTTAGAGGCAAGTGTGTAATGTTTTTGGCATGCAGCTGCATGATACTAATTGGTGGTTTGCTTCATAGCTCCAGTCCAGATAGAAAGACGTGAAATTTGGCATACCAGACATGTCTTGGCTGATCAGTGGGATCTGAGGTAGGCAAATTAGGTAGAGGTTCTTTCGATAAACCATTACTATACATATTCAGATCTAGTGGCTAGGAAATTGTTGAATGATTTAAACTCCTTTAGGGTCGCATTAATCTTTTAAAGCACTTTACTGGTTTGGTTTATACTAAAAATCTGAATATCCTTTTTCTCAGGATTTGGATGCACAAAGTACTGATAAGACTTTAAGTGCTTATTAATTGCTGTTTAGAATCCATATATTCCTTTCCTATAAACTAAATATTGACAGCTTACCAGTTACATGTATGAATTATTGATAGAATTAATATCATTGAAGAATACTATTAATGCTTAAATACTTGGGCATGTCTCAGTGATAAACAAAAACTTCTGCAACACATCTTGAACTGCAGCGGACTGATGTATATGACTTCACCCCTGAAACAAATGGGGCCCTGTTGTCCAGGAAATTATCCTCATCAATGAGGTCAGTAGACATTGGTGGAGGTGAGCTTGTTCACATTTGAAAAGTTGTCTAGCTAGCATACTGACAACCTGCCATCAGGTTTGTTTAGATTTAACTTGGACAGATCACGAATGGTGTTGGCTAATGTGGGTATAATACCCCCAGCCAATCATTCTACATCTTATTTTCTATTTCAAATCTCAGTCCTGAAGCCATTTCATGCGTACATTAAACAAGAGTAGTTCCTGTGGTGTGATAGGATTTGACGTGCATGAATATGGGAATAGGTGAAAAAGTTTGCAAATGGATCAGTATGCCTTAAGTAAACAGAAACCATTCTCAAGCTAGTTACTCCTACATGTCATAACTAAGGCTCTCTTTAATGCTAAATAGGTAGGTACCTTTTTAGAAAGGAAGTAACATCTATTGTACCAGCCACACTTACACCCAGACTCCAGTGTGTTACAAAGCAAAATTGTGAGTGGCTTGAAATTTCTGTTGGCGATACTTTAACATACTTGATCTATCTGGCAAAGGAATGATATTCTACTGAGAGTAAAATTAGAAAACCAATTAGTATACTTTTTCTGGCCTGAAGACAACAGAAGAAACATTTGTTGACAGTCAGTTATTAGTGCAACTGCTCCATCCTGTGAAATAAATTAATAGTTTAAACTCTGGTGTAATGCAATGAATCTGTAACTATTTCCTGTTATGGAAAACACACATGTATGTATATAGAGAAGCGAAGATACCGAACATTCAAGGTTCTGAAGCATGTGGGAGGAAAAGTGCACAAAACATATTAGACTCTACAGGCATCATATAAAGCAGAATCCCCTGTAATCCTTCAAAGCAGATGATCCAATCTCTCTTTTCTGTTTACTCCTGCTATTTATATTATTGCATTTTTGTTGTTTGGGTTTTTTTCTAATGCATGTTCAAATGAGATGTTCTGCACCCAAAGCATCCAAATACACTAAAAAGCTAGCAGGAGTGTGGAAGCAATAAGCTCTAATCTTCATAGGAGAATGATCACAAGATATTGTACAGGTTACATTTTTTCTCTGCTGAGGAACAACTCGTTTTCTAATGTTGTCTGTTAATCAACATAAATAACCTCAAGCCTCAACGTGATGTCTGATCACAACCTCATCACCCAAAATACAGAATAATGAAGGTGATGCATCAATGAGACAAGAATGAGAACCATTTTAAAAGTGCATGTCCCAACACAGGATAGCGAATTCCTTTGGACAAGACTAATCTGGATTTAATTATAGCCGTGGGTTTTCAGCGTAAAAACTGCAGACCCCTCGCTCATCATGGTTTGTTGACTTTACCTATTCTCAAAACATGGAGTTTAACTGATCACTTAATTAGCAAGCCAATCATTAGCTCGGGTGAACTCAAATTTCACATAGTTGGACAGAGAAGACAATTAGTTGGAAAGAGGAAGAAAGGAGGATGATGGAGGATCAAGCTGAAGCAGCCATCCTGAATAGAAGGGGAGGATCAGATTCACCATTTATCTATTTACAAGGTCGTCCTAACATATATTTACTCTGTCTGTATATATGTACACACACACCTGCAGACAGTCATGTGATTTTAACAAGTTTAACAGCTACTTTAGTCTCTGACAAAGGATTAAATACAAGTGTATTTCCCAGTGTTCAGTATAATGCGTTCAGTGTAATCATTATTTTTGTCTGTTAATAAGTTTAATCTGTACTCCAGACTCCAGTCCTCCATGCCCTCTCCACTTTACACTCTCACATGCTTTCTTTCCTTTGAATCATTTTGTCTCCCCCTTTTCTCTTTTCCTGACTATTACAGAGGTTTCTGTCCCATCAAAGAACCCCATTTCCCCAGAAAGTTGAAAAAGATGAAAGGATAAGAACCAGAAAAGAGGACAAAAGAGCAAGGTGTTGTGTTACAAGCCTGCCCCACTGAGAGTGTCCATGAAAGAGTGTGGGCATGGGAGAGATGGACGAGACAGAGAATGACAGAAAGACTTGCAGAGTTAGGTGCGACAGAATGAAAGGAAGAGTGCTTATGAGTCAAACAGGTATGAAGTCAGACACACAAAAAAAACCAGAAACTTTCAGTAGCTTTTTTGGATATAGCCCGAAAATACATTCTCTAAACACACCCACGGAAGAAAGCGGTCCTCCTCATGAGCTTTCCCTTCCTCCCTGTGGTATTCCTCCCTGTTGGCATTTGGTTGTCGTTCCCTCGTAATCTCCGTCTCCCTCCCACCATTCTGCATCTTCGGCTGTGTTTCAACTTGCCTCAAATGCACTTAGATATTTCAGCCTCAGGGTCTACAGCTCAGATAAAGGCAGAGGGCGAAAAGATCGAGAGAAGAGAATTTTTCAGAAAGGTGCTGCGGGATATAGACACGCAGGGCGACAAAAGTTTAGAACGCATACTCGTTTTCACATACTTGTGCTCTAATGCAAACACGTAGAAGTGGATACGCTCTCATACCCTGACTCATACACCAGCTCTCACTCACTCATTTGCTCCACTGCTCACAAACTGTTCCACATTTCTTTAACGTTCCTTCTCTCGGGCCATTCACAAGAAAGCCAAAGGCTTTGTCATGTCTCTGAACCAGCAATTCCCGTTTACACAAGGAGCATTTTTACACCCTAAACCTCAGATGCTTATGCAGACACTCCTCTTGTGCATACACACACACACACACACCTGAAAGTGACAAAAGAGTGGATATTTACAATGAGAGCTGTTTTTTTCTGTTTCAGATTCCAGATGAAGTAAAAAGAATACTTGACACCATTTCAAACACAATGTAATGTCAATACACAGCCAAAAATGTAACTCCCAAGTGTGTAAAATTAGGTGGTGAGGAAATAAATCTGACCCACATAAAGCTTTAATTCCTCTTGGCTTTTTTTATAGTGACACTTTATGAATGTAACCAAGTCAGGTTTATTTCCCCAGACGTGGAAATCCCAACCCTGTGCAATCACAATCTGTAATGCAGCTATTATGGCAATTATTGAAAATAGAGCTGTCAGGGAAACGAACGCTCTGTTCACATGCTACACACACTCACACACGTCTCAGGCTTACTTCTGCCTGAGGTTAACCTTGAGGTCAATTACAAACCTCTTTGCCATGCAGGGTCCAACCCTCATTAAATCCATTCTTTTTTAATCCCATTTTCTCCTTCTTTGCCAATCCTCAAAAACCTCTCCTTTCCCCCTAGCAAGACTCACCTCATGTCACCCCCACCACACCACACACCATTCCCATCCACCACACTGCCACCTTCAGAACCATTAAATCTTCCAGTGTGTTCCTTTTCCCACCCCTTCGCATGTGTTTCCAATTTCAGCCACGCCGTTCGACTCGCCGTGGCTTGACCTAATTCTTCTGGACCTGCCCCAAGAGCAGCAAACCACCAAAGTAGGCAAGGTACAGGTCAGAGGTCAAGGGATGCCAGCAGGTACAAAAGTCTCTGATGGATGTGTCTCTCATGCCTCCAACAAGCTACACAGTGAGAACTTTCCCCATTCCGCAACGCATCGTTCACACCCAGCCATGCATCCAAGTTTCTTGATGAGGTCGCCTGAGCCTGAAATTGGATTCAAAGGTCAGAGGTCACAAGTTCAGGGCACTTATAGTTCCCAACATGAGACAAGGTACACGCTCATCACTCACAGTAAACTTGAGTGAGCAAACAGATGTACAGATAATATGGTGGACGTGTGTTATTTCAGCAATGCTTGGAAAGTTCAGTAAATGAGAGGTAGCAGTGAGGGATTTATGAGGTTCAGGAGGAGGCTCTGGTTTGAGGAAGGCCTTTATTATGGGAACAGCAGGTTTTATTTCATTTGTCTGATGGCTGATTAGAACCAGGTTTAACTGTAAAGGACAGTGAAGGCCTTCAGGGTGAAGGGGTGCAACTTTTTACACCACACTGTGGATCTTTATGATGCATAAGCAGTCTATGTGCTGAGTTTATAATAGCAAATAGAGCGCATATCATAAACCACAAGATTTTATTACCTTGATGCGTTCAACATTCCTCTCTCACTTTCCCTCAGCATGAACATATCCCTGTTTCTGACTCAACATATTTTCATAATCATATCCTCTCATGCAAAGTATGTAGTTTAATAAAGATAAAAATCTGTGATGCAGTTACATTTATGAGACAAGGGCAATTTAGAATTCTGTCACCACGTCATATCAGTGGCTGATTTTACAAGATCAGACCATAATGACATTTTGTCTGCTCAGCAGAAATACCCCAACCCATCTACTTGAGCTTGTTTGTCTGCATCTCCCTGAAGAATCACTTAGTCCGGCCACTTTCTAGGTTTCAAACGAACATTTCCCAGGAATAGGATAAGATCTGAATTCAGCTCAGTTTGTGTTTTTAAGTGCTTTGTTTTTCACTCTGAGAACCTGCGGCTTTGCTCCATTACTGCTCTGTTACAATGCAATGAAAGGGTTTAATTAAGCAATATTCGAAAGACATTTTCCACTTAACTACAAATGGTTTGTTTGTAATGAAATGTTTGGATTGGATTTTCTCCTGTGCCCCGACTGGCTTTAGAAATTTGCTTATTCCAAACATGCATGTAAATTCTGCTTGCTTTGGGAGGAGAGATTCACAGGGGTGGTTTTTCCCAGTTGTGTTAAACCAGTTAAATCATACACTGTCCTGTTGATACGTCTGGAGTTGGTTTACAAGTCGTATCACGTTTAAAGTTGTATTCTTTTCTTGTGGAAATATCCAACTGCAAACTTGAATATGTTGTTTAGTTTCGGTCGAGTGATTGGTAACAGCCAGAGCACATGGTCAAGATTCGTGGACGTCATGGACCATGCTCCGAAGCTTTTCTGAAACGTTGACTCATCTCACACAAGATTTTCCAGTCAGATCTCATTGTCCAGAGCAGGTAATGTTGAGCAAACACTCCCCCAATCCACCCCCTCAGGAAACACTCATAACTTCGGTGAGTCGCTCAGTTGTCATCATGTGAGACCAAACAATGCTCTTTAAGTACCTGTGCACTTAAAAAACACGAATTCTGATCACTTAAGCTTACTTTAAAGAATGTTTTGCTTATTCTGTGAACTTTAGTGATACATCAGACTGGTGCATCTCAGACATGCTTAAAAATCCATTTTCAAGGCGGACTTTTCCAGAAAATCTAGACATGGTGAGGAGGTCGGACAACCCTGAAGCTCCAGATGATGTACGTGACACAGCTGTGGTTGTAGTGTAGATGTTATAATCCAGTTCATATATTTGAGAGATCTTAACTCTGAATTGAGTTTGAATCCCTCCTTTTTGTTACCGATTATCTTTTTTATTGGTTATGCACAAATATTTTGTAAGTATCTAAACAACTCCAGTTTCCAGTGCTATAAAGTGCTCTGGATAAAAAAAATGACTTTATAAAAAAAATGTCATTACAAACAAAATTAATTTGGGATTGAATCGAGAACATTTTATGGAAATCAAGTATAAATCTAAGGGTTTTTTAACACTGGGAACTTTTATCTTGTGTGTTGATAACGATCTTCCTCTTCCCTGAGTGCACTTCAATCCGAGTGAATGAATGAATTTGCCGCCGTATTTACTCAGAGAGAACACTAGAGCACGGAACTTTGTGGATATTTCTCAAAATAGCAAGTACTTGATGTATTATCTGGACAGTGTTTTTAAACATGCAGATCTGATTGATTCTATGGACATAAAATCCTTTCTACACACACACATTTTCTGTGTAACACATTGTAATCGTTTCAGAACGGTGGTGTGGAGTTTCAGCGGTCGGCTTTGTGTTTAAACCACTCTGGCAATTAGCGAGGGATAGACTTACAGCACATCCGTCACACAAAAGAGAGAGAGAAAGAGAGAGAGAGAGAGAGACAAAGAGAGAGAATGTTCTTCAGCCCATTCCATCTGGCCATCCTGTGGGACAGGGTGTGTGTGTGTGTGTGTGAGTGTGTGTGAAAGAGATACAACGGAATGTGTGTGTACACGTTTGCTTGTTTTTTTGCGTGTGGGATGTGGGATCACTTGTGAATGAGTGATGAGTGCACGTGTGTATTCTGCACCACTGCGCTCTTTGTTCATGCGTATAATCGTAGTATTGCTTCTCATTCATGCGAGTGTGTGGTATGAGGAACAGGGAGAGAAACAGGGACAGAGAGATAAGGAGAGATAGAGAGAGATTAAGCCTAATTAAGGGATCTTCGTCAACCCTACCTTAGCTTTATGGCTTTATGCTAAAGCTGACTGTATATCTGCTGGAGCTGTGACTAATCCGGTCTGCCACAGTGATCTAACAACAGTCTGACATTACAATTTACCCCGATGGCTAACGTGTGAGATTTCTAAAGGATCATTTAAAGAGCAGTGCTTTAAAGCGTTTCATTATCCAATGTCTGTTTGTTTGGGAGAATATAAGGACATGTGTACCACTGAAATTCTGTGATCAGCTGAAGTGAATAACATTGATGATCTTATTACAGAGACACCTGTCTTCCAGGGGTGGGATGTTTTATACAGAAGTCAGTCGACCAACTCTGAAAACAGGAATAATGGGCGAGTGAAAGGATCTGAGGGATGGAGACAAGGGGCAGATTGTGGTGTCTAGACAACTGGGTCAGAGCTTCTCAGAAACAGGAGGTCTTTTGTGGTCTTCTTGATGTGCAGTGGTTAGAACCTTGTAAAAGTGCTCCAAGTAAGAACCACCGCTGACCCAGTGACAAGGTCATGGATGTCCAAGGCTCTGAGGAGCTTGAGGAGCGAAGAATTGCATGTGTGGTCAGATCCCACAGAAGGATGAGGAGGAACTGCACCAAATTAGGCAGGTGGTTTTAATGCTCTTGGACGTCCATTATAAAAGATCCTGGAGTAAAGAGGTTTCTTTTTTCCTCAAAAAGCTTATAGAAAACCTTTGGAGAAATTCTTGTACATTGAGGCAAGGAGCTTGGAGCAGTAATCTACTTAGAAAGTGATTCAATCAACCAGCAGGAATTGAATCGAACATGCCATGGCTTTTGGCTGGCACCGTGTTTTGAGTTGCAGCAGAGATGCCATGCTTTCTGGAGATTTGGAGCAAAAAGAAAAAACATTGGTGTGCAACACAAAACTAGTTATTTTTGTAATTCTGTAATAATTTCTTTTTCGAGCCGGCACTGTGCTCTGTCTGCTCAGGGGACTTTGTTTTGGGTTTGTTTGTTCGCATTTCTTTCTTTTTGTTTTGTTTTTTTTTTAACTATGTACGGTGTGAAACTGAGCCACACAAAAAAGTGAAGGAATTCACTTGCAGCAAAATACTTTCAGAGCAGGAAAAAGTGTTGTGTGTGTGGGATGGTTACAAATACGGACTGGCATCACAGTTTTCTGTCCCAGACTTCTTCACAGCCAACAGTCTGGATGAAGAACGGTGAGGGAAAGGAGAGGAAGGAAAAGCAGAGTTTCTTGCAAGTTCAAGTCATTACAGACTGATGACTCAGCGTTTTGGTGCATATGTGAGAACGTCTAACGAACCCAGATTCACAACAGCCCACAAATGAACCACATACAGACCACCTTCAGAGAGTCGGAGTTAGATCAAGGTTGGATTCTGTGGTCTGTTGATTTGTGCATTGTGAAAACAAAAGAACCTCGGTCTGCTTCACGGTTCGGCTTTCCGGTTAACGAACCCTGAGGTTCACCATACATGCGTCTGCAGCTGCGATCGCTCTTCACCACACTCTTCACTTCTTGCTGAAGGTCTCCTCCTTCATGAGAAGGTCTCCACATAGATATTTGTGTTCTCACAGAATGACAGTAGCACTGTTCAGTATCAGGGAAGAGCAGGACCAGATTAAATTCCAGCTGTTCTCAAATCAAAAAGATATGAAGATTTTTCTTCTGCTTGCATAAAAACTATGAAAAGCAGAGGCTGGAGAAGAGAAGCTCTCCAATGCCACGTCAAGGAGAAAAAGAACAAAAGTGCATGAACATGTGACTAGCAAGAATACACATCCTGTCTACAGTAAACATCTGGAATTTTGTCTTTGTGAGTACAACACAAGTCTGAGATCTCACCAATGATAAAAGAGCAAGAAAAGGAGGTGAATTCGGTTTAAAGCCAAACAAAGAAAAGCAGAGAGTTTATTTGCAGCTAATTTAGTTGACCCAGGTTTGGCTGGTTTATGAGAAAACGCCAAAATTCCAGAACAGTCGAGTGTACGTATGAAAATGTGCAGAGAAAACTGTACAAGCAAGTCGAGTCACCAGCTTGTTGACTTTGTTAAGCCTGATAGCGGCACTCAGAGCGTCACCTGACAGGAAGCAAGTGCTCAAGCTCGATCTACTGTACCACTGTCCAAACTGTGAGTCAGGGCTAAAGAATAGCTGTCAATACCTTCTATTTCTGTTGAATTCTCAAATCCGACTGGTCGGGATTTATCGTCTATAACAGATCGATCGCTATAAGACATTCTAATACGATCCTCCACAGAACTGTACCTGATAATCTAAAGCTAATACTTGTGTGTATATGTTTATTTACAATAGAACTACAGTAGAAGGAATGAGTGATGCCGTGGTTACTGCTGATGCTGTGAGCGGCCATGTTGGTGTGACATCACTTGCTGAACTGAACTGAAAGAGTCAAAAATTCCAAGATGTCTTTGGGAATTATTTAACAAAGACACTTTACAGCTTTTTGTCAATAAACACATATCATCTACAGGCCGTTTTCATTTTATTCCATATTTCATACGGCATCACAATAAATTGAATTGTTATGACTGTTAGATGAAACACGAATCTTAAATGTCCCAAAGGAACAACAACAAAAAAAAGAAAGAAAAATTTTTAATTAAAACCTACCAGCTGTTTTATTTACAGTACTGTGCAAAAGTCTTGGGAACATCCAAACAAAAGCCATATGCAATGATGCT
>JAOTRN010000025.1:22252047-22262381 GCA_028566695.1 Bagroides melapterus | reverse complement strand
TCTGTCTGTTTGTTGTTTGATTGGGTTTAACATTGTCTACTCTTAAGACTTGTATGAAAATCTGGTGATGGTTTGGATATTTATGCATAAATATAGAAAATTCTAATGGGTTCCCCAACATTCAAGCACCACTGTATATCGAAAAAAACTTGTGATTTGTGATAGTCAATAAATATTCTAAATCATCTGTCCTTCTTTTGTATGTAGATGAACCTGGATGCAGCTTCTGATTTTGATAGAACAACATAGTCTTCCATGGCATCATTTTTTGTTGACTTAGGGGTTGTAGAGACCATAGTGGATTTGATCCGGCATGTCAAGTGTGGGGCAAAATAAGCCATCATACATCACTAATAGCTCATTTCATGTTAAATTGTTGTGTTTTCACAGGCAGTGTGTTGTGAGGACTTTGTCCACTGCTGTCCTCATAATACAAAGTGTAACCTCGCAGCTCAGAAATGTGACAACTCATCAGGCTCAGTGCCCTGGCTGAAGAAGGAACCAAGCAAACCAACCAGTGATAAGACTGTTCTAGAAACCAAGGGTTTGTCATGAAACACTAACAATCTAACTGTATAATCACAATTCTCTGTAATATTAATTATCATATATTCAAGTCATATATTAAGAAAACATTAACTCCTTTAAACACATTATACAAAATATAGACATGTTAAGATAGTGCTGAAGACCTTTTCTGTATTGGCTTGGTCTTGTCTCGGACTTGTTGGCATTTGTGATTGGACCTGTATTGGTTTTCGTCTCATGAAATATGGTCTTGAGCTGGAACTGAAGGTTTGAAAAAATAATGCTTCAGTTCTACAAAACACTGTGGTCAGGCATCAAGAGAGTGCAACTGGCCGTACTCTCAGTCTCAATCATGAATATTTGTGAGCTTATTTTTGCAGAAAAGAGCAATAGATATTTCCTCCATGTATTTCACACTGCCCTGTGTCTTTTAGAAACACATTTGCTCATCATTGACCTGGTTTTGGGATTTTCTTGGACTTCAAAATGGTGATCTTGTCTAGGGCCCTAGGATAATGTCCTTAGCAAATTTATTTTGACACATTTATGGCATTTCGCAGAGACCTTTATCCAGAAAGATGTACAAAGTTTCCATCAATAAATACATCAAAACTGGTTCACTAAGTCACAGACTAAGGACTGTTGATGATCCATGGTTACCTCAAGTTTGTGAGCAGCGGCCAAAGGGGAGATCAGCAAGTTCTCCAAAGAGATTGCAAGATCCATACCTGGGAAATCATCTGAGATGAACAGCTGGGTTATTGCTGGGTTGAAATTCAACTGATGAGCCATCATCCATGATGATATGTCTGCCAGACATGCTGAGGTTCCAGCAGAATCTTTCATATCTGAGTTAGGGAAGGAGAAGATAAGTTTAGTGTCATCAGCATAGCAGTGCCCAAACCATGTTATCTTATATGAGCAGCCTTCCAGGTAGGAAGCAAACCATTCCCATGCTGCTTCATGAATTCCAAGATTCTTTAGGGTGTACAAGAGAGTCTAGTGGTTGACTGTGTCTGACTCTTCTGAGAGGTCAAGGAGAATGACCAGCTTCTCAGTGACAGCCAAAAGGGAACCATGGATGATTGTAGCGATGAAGGGCTGGAGGTCTTGCGAGACATGGATGTATGGAGCATTGTGGAAGGGATTGGATCCATTGGACAGGAGGGAAGGATTGTAGGACAGGATGACTTGTAGGAGCTCTGAGGTGGTCCATGGCAGAGGAAAGAGAAGAGAGGAAAGTGTCTTGGGCTGGGTCTAAGGGTATGGAGGAAAAGGGATCAGGGTCATAAAGGGATGAAAGAGTGCAGGAACCTACAAAGGAATGGATGATAAAGTGGAGGTTTCGACAAGTTAGAGATGAGTGTTAGACGTTTGTTTGAGGCAGGATTGGGAGAGGTTAAAATCACCAAGCACTGTCAGATGGGTGTTGTCAGAAAAGATGATATTGTCAGAGATGGATGATAGAGGCACTAGATATTGTTATATTCTTTTGCTGTGTGTGACAACCCATTAGGATCAGTGCCCTGGCTGAAGAAGGAGCCAAGCAGGCCAACTGCAAGCACAGCTCGAAATGCATCAGTAAATGTAAGCTATGAATCAAACCATCATCCACCTGCTTAAAAAAGGAATGAACAGTTTCTCCAAATCTATCGGCAGTCAAATTCAAAATATTTTTTTTATTCCAAAATGTTTAAATCATGCGTTTTATCAGAAATACATTCTGATGGCATGTTTTTAAAATATATTTTTAACAACACTTCTGCATTATAATGTAAAGGAAGTGAAGTGTGACCCTCACGTGGCCTGTCCTGAACACACCACCTGCTGCTTTATGAAGAAGAGCAAGAAATGGGGCTGCTGTCCTCTGGACCAGGTGCGTATAAGAAAAGCTGTAGAATGATTCTAAAGTGTCAGAGAAATCTGTGAAGCAGAACATATTTGAATAAAATAAACATCCAGAGATCACCTGTGAAGTTGGCAGTGATGTATGTAATGTAAGTCCAGGTAATGTATTTTATCAAACCCAGATCCTCAAAATGAGCAAAAGAGGAACAAAGACATTAAACAAACTAAACATAATAATGAAGGAACTAATAATCAGGAGTCAGGTGTTTAAAACCAGGCAGCGGTGGTGGCTGATGGGAAATAGAGACCAAGCCAGCCATATTGTGAGGTTGGATCATGAACCCAGCTGATGTGACAACAATGGACTTGGAAGGAAGCACTTGAATAGATGGTTACATTAAGGAGAAATAGATAATAGATAATAATGATTACTGTGTTGTGTTTAAAGGTGTGTGAATATCAAATGATTCTGAACTTATAAACCAAACCTAATTGTTTCATAATTGATGATATGGACAGTGTTCTCCATAGTGGACTTGTGGTCTGTTTTCATCTCAGGCTACGTGCTGTGCGGACGGAGAGAACTGCTGTCCTAAAGGTTACACCTGCCATGACCAGTGGTGTGAGAAGAACTCCAGGATGAAGTACGACTTTGTGCCTTTATCCTCTCAGATCCAAACTGACATTGACTGTGGAGAAGGATTCAGCTGCAAGGACACAGAAACGTGCTGCAGGACATCAGAGAGCTCCTGGGGCTGCTGTCCGCTTACGAAGGTAACGCATAAGAGAATTGTACCTTTTTAACCGGTTTCATTCAGGAACATTAAATCAGGTTCTTTTGGTACCTTGCACTGGGAGATATTTAATTCAAACAGAAACCATATTAGTCATTAAGAGTCAGAAGCCACGCCTCTTTTTGTAGAACTGACACATAGGTCACGCCTACTTTAAGTGAGACTGGCGCAAGCTACATTTGCTTTAGTGGAGCTGACTCGCAACGCCTTCACCGGGATAGACGGGTTCAGAGGCCACGCCCATTAATTCGATTCATACTGTGAATTAAATTCGCTTCACTTGCTTTCACTTCGCTTTCATTTCCTCAATTTATTTCTGTCTTTTTTCCCTTATCTTCCTTTCTTCTGCTGCTGTTGTTGTCCTCCTTCAGAACAAAGACTTTTCTTTTCATAAAACTTCTTTTGTTTTCTTTTGATATGTTTTGGTTTGTTTTCTTTTTTGTTCTTTCTTCATTTCCAGTCTTGAAGCTTGTTTTGTATAATTATTATTGTGTGTGTGTGTGTGTGTGTGTTTGTGTGTGTGTGTGTGTATGTGTGTAGGCTGTGTGTTGTAGTGATATGCAGCATTGCTGTCCTGCTGGATACACCTGTGACGAGTCCGGCTCCTGCACTCAAGCAATGGGCTACGACTGGATGTTCTTCTCCAAGAAGAAACGAGCTCGCGCTGTATAAAAACAGAGAGAGAGAGAGAGAGAGAGAGAGAGAGCTTGTCCCATTGAGTGACATCACACTCCGAACCTGAATAAAGTTCAAATATGTTACACTAATCAGGTTTTCTACATTTTGATGTTAATTAACTGTTGATTTTTTACTGCACAAATGAATTCAGTCTCCAAACCTGTGTTCTGCACTGATTTTACACTTCCTTACACTTCCCCTGTCCACTTAGATGTTAACTAGACTTGCAGGACAAGGTGCCGACTATAACTGACTTCTGACAACACATAGAGTAACTGAAGCAATGTCTCTGAAATTTGTGTGGTCTAATTCTTTAAAAAAAAAAAAGTAGCAAGCATAAATGATCCTGCAGAGCTAACATCGTGACATCAACCTACCAACTGCATAAAAGAATATAAAAACAGATTAAAATGGAGTTGATGTTTGTTACCGTCTACAGCACGGTACAGGAAGTGGACGTCACTGCACTGGGGTAAAATCAGTAACAGAACAGCTCTGTTTAGAAATGTCATGTTTATGAGGGATTTACATTTGTCTTTTTTTGCCTGTGGTTATAATGTGATAACTGTTCTTAATAGACATGTCATTCACCCTCAGTAACATACTTCTTCTGTGACTCCTTGATTTTATGAGCTGTATTTCTTCATTCTTTCAGCCTCTACAATTTCATTTCAGATATATTACAACACAGTTTTTGAACATCAAGATGGCCTCTGTTGATTTTGTTCTTTTGTGGTGTGATCTGTATGATTAGATTGTATGTCACTTCTGCTTTATTGAATTAAATAATAGTGACCTAGATTTCACAATCACAGCCACTTATTTTCTATTGGCTCATGAAGTTAAGTTTACATAAATTAAGTTTTCACTAAGCAACCGTAACCACCCCACGTCTCACGCTTCACACGGCCTCCTTCCACTTTGTGCTTGGAGAAATTTTATTTTCCTTCATTCTGACAGATCTTACCTATGAAAACATACAATTATAGATACCAGGTGCCTCCATTATCATTATAGAAACAGGTCAAACATCAGAATGTTACCAGACCATAAATGTTGGCGCCACCGCCTACCTGTCTCAGAATATAACATTCCAGTCAAAGTAAACTCTCATTTAGGTCAGTGTTTTTCTTCCCGATTTCATATGTAGACATGAGTTAAATATGCTAGTTAAATAAGTACATTTATCCTCTCAGATTAGAAACAGCTTTCTTTAACATACTGATGATAAGGTTTTTGTTTTTTTTTTTTAATTTGTCTTAATGTGACCACAATGTTTGGAAATGTGTTTAAAATGCTAAAACCTGAAAGCCTTTTTGGCTCCTTTATAAAACTGCTCCACCCAGGGTGCTACACTTACAGATAACGATGGAAATGTAAACATGACAAGAAAAGTGCTTTGTGATATCCACAGCCTTCTCATTGAACATGTAGGTTTATTTTAATGGCAACAACCAGCCAACTACAAGGGTGCTAATAATTTATTCCTAGACTGGAACTGATAGAAACAAAGGCCCATATTGGTGTACCAATAATTGTAAACTTTGAGGAAGTGATCTCACACTAGGGGGAATTGTGTGAAATATTTATAAGTATTTTAAAAATGTCATTTGTTTAAATAATTAATAAAGACACTTCATATGGTTTAAATCATATATACATTTAGTTGTAATAAAAAGGCAGCAATATATGACAAAATTAGTAGTAGTAGTAGTAGTAGTAGGTGTACAGTGGACGACATTACAACAATAACATAGCGAACACTGCGTTACTATGTACCTGACGTTACATGCTGACGTCCAATCATAGGAATCCATTTTTGTTTACGTCATTACGCTCTTGCAGCCATTTTTCCCTGATTTGTAAAACATAGCCGTTAACAGTCACGGCGGCCACCCTCACTGCATCCACGAGCGCGCGCACGGATTTGAGATCTTCGTTTCTTTGGCGACTACGTCGCAACGCTCAGTGAGATCACGTCACAGCTGATCTGACAAGATGGCGGCTGCACCTGCCAAATATGTTGGAAAGAAAACATTGGGTCGTGTTCTATAAGTACTAAAAGGTAGAAAAAAGAAGAAAAAAAAACGGTTTAATCAGGGAGAGAGATTTTAAAATAATTAAATAATGTGGGCAGAAGAGGCGGTGGCCTCGGACAGTGAGGCTGTTGTTACCGGCGCCGGTGAGCGCTGGGCTCCGGTGGGCGCCGTCGCTAATCCCGAGGATGAGCGCAGTCAGAGTCCCGAAGGACACGGAGCTCCGTGCGGCGAGACGGAAATGGCGAATCGGCTGCGGCGGCTGGAGGAAGAGCACGAGCAGCTGCACTCGTCCCTGCTGGCGCTCACGTCGCACTTCGCCCAGGTGCAGTTCCGACTCAAGCAGATCGTCCACGGCCAAAGCGAGGAGCAGGACAAGGAGAAGATGCTGAAGGAGCTGGAGGATTTCGCTTTCAGAGGATGTCCTCATGTCCTGGGCTGCCGCGCGCAGCATCCGCTCGAGAACTCGGTAAGGGCTCCACACAGGCTAAAACACTTCAGGATCAACTCTTAGAACCTTAAAGTATGTGCTGCACAGTTTATTTAATCCATTCAAATGTTAAAGAATAAACACACTGATTATTAGGTCCAGCTGCTCCAAAGGTTCTCTGCTGTTGGGTTCTGTACCAAACCAATGTCCATGCTGAGGGTTCATGAACCAGTTCCTCCTGGAATATGTAAACACACTTTCTAGGTTTTTATATGGACCCTTTAAGAAGTTAATTCTTTCAGACAGTTTTTGAGATCTATCCAAACCATAGGTTCTGTATGGAACTGAGAAACACTTTGTTCTTGGGTTCTAAATAGAACCTTTACAAATCTAACCAATATTAACAGGTCCATCCTCATCAAGGGTTCCTCGTGGTGTAAACACCTTGTTGGGTTCTACATACAATCTTTAAGGGATTTTTAGGGTTCTAGATATAGCCAGTTTATTCAGTCCACCTACATCAAGTCTTTCTAGATGGAGAAATATTCCTATTATAATTCAAAGTGATCTGTGCACCTTATTGCTGGTTCTTCTCAAATCTTTAAGGAACCCGTGCCAGCTGTAATTTATTGTTTGCACTATTTATGAAATATAGCTCTATAGATTAAAAATAAAACCTTGAGCCCCTTCTCAATTGTTGGTTTGAATTATTTATTGGCACCCCTCTACCTAGTACACTGATATCATGGGTCCACTGATGGACTTGATTATTTTATTTTACGATCCATAATGTTATTTATGTTATAACTCATGTTCAACAAAACCACATATTCCACCTTCCAGCTCGTAGCCGCTATCCAGTTTCCATATCTGTCTTTCTTTTACCTAAAAATCTGATTGTTCACATAAAGCTTGATAATGAGATGATTTCTTTTTTTTCTTCCTCGTTCCTTTCTTTCGTGCTTCCTCATGACAGGAGGAGCTGGTGAGTACTCACACGTCTCGTCTGAGAGTGCAGTAGAAATGTAGACTTTGAAGAGATTGTGTGTGCTGATTGTGTGTGTGTGTGTGTGTGTGTGTTAGAGCGAAAGAGAAAAGAGGGAGCGCCTGGAGGCTCAGAGGGAAAAGCAGAAGGAGCTGATTGTCCAGCTGAAGACACAGTTGGATGATTTGGAGCGTTTCGCCTATCAAGAGGGCAGCTATGACTCACTCCCCCAGTCTGTCGTCATGGAGAGGCAGAAGGCACGCGCCATCCGGTCTCCTTTATTTATCCAGCTGGGTTTCATTAGCATTAAACATCACTTTTGTGTCAGAAGGACACCTAATTAACTCAGACTGTATTAACACACAGATCAGGGTGTCTGAGTTCACTAGCTGTATATCACACACGTCATCAAGAACTCCTGCTAGTGTTATATTTTGCTTGCATTGAAGATTTCCAGAATTTTCTAGTTTCTGATGCTGGAAATCAATTCAGATGGGATCAGATTAGCTTTAAGAGTTACTCAGCATATTTAGTCATTTAGCACAAACATACAGTTAAAATGAAAAGATTGATGTAGATCTCTCTTATTTAGTGGTGTGTCTTATGTCAGGAGCCTGAGGAACTGCTATAACAACATCATCTTTATATCTACATAAAGCCACTTTCCAAGCTAATCGTCTTAGCATCTGGACAAAACAGCCATAAAATAATTTACAGACCTCATGAGCTACTGAGCTTCTTATTCCAGGAATTCTCACAAAGTTATGAGCTCTTCATCTTCTCCCGTTGCAGGTGATCATCGACGAACTGATTAAGAAGCTGGACGTGAACCTGAACGAGGACATCGGGAACCTGACTCCTGAGGAGCTGAGACAGCGCGTAGACGCCGCCATCGCTCAGATCGTCAACCCCGTACGTGTCAAAGAGCAGCTGGTGGACCAGCTCAAAACCCAGATCAGAGATTTGGAAATGTTTATTAACTTCATACAAGGTGAGAATGAGGAGGAGGAGAAGAAGGAGGAGGAGCTCTCATGATCTAGTTTTGTTTCAGCTTGAAGTTAAACTCTGGTTCTTTAGTACATGCTCCTGATCCTGAATCTTCTTCATGCAGATGAAGTTGGAAACCCGCTCCTGTCAGACAGAGCCAACAGCCAGCAGAGTCGTTCCTCCGGACCTACACCTCGAGGACAGGGAGGCATGAAGCAAGGTGAGAGTCTAGAAATCTGATCCACAATCAGATCAGTTTACTGTTAATGTTCATACTGAAGGTACATATGAGCGTTGAACATGTGTCGATGTCATCTGTTTGTTCTGTACAGTGGACCCTGAGCGTGCTGAGCAGCTACGTGCCAGCGGGTTGCGTCTGGTCCAGCGTGCTTTAGCCGTTCTGCAGATCTTTGCTCTGAGCCAGCTGGGCTGTTCAGCAGGTACCATGACACCGAAGGCGTGGCCTCCAGCCGACGGAGCTCCTGATTACGGGCCCCTGTTGAACAAACTCGAGGGAGCTGTAGAGCGTGTACGCCTCCTCGCCTCTCGCCTCCAACCTGCAGGTCAGGATGAGCCCGTGGTGAGCTACACGTCCTCATCCACGCCCCCAGCTGCTCCTTCAGGACCTCGTCACGAGCTCATAGTCATTGTGAGGAAAGATCTGTCCCTGGCGTTGCGTGACCTCCTCGCTCACGGTCTTTACGCTCCATCCGAAGGCATGAGTTTGGTCCTGGCTCCTATTTCCTGCCTCCTGCCATTCTCCGGATCATCGCAGCAGGACACGCTGCACCCCTGGGAGCTCTTCGTTAAGTATTATCATGCAAAAAACGGTCCTGCTTTCGCCGAATCGCCCGCTCGCCAGCTGTCACAGTCCTTTAGCCTACCTGTAGGAGGAACCTCGACAGTCGTGACTCCAAAAAACTCTCTCCTGTGGGCCGTGCACAGCGTACTGAGGGAACACGGGCGCTACAAACGCAGCGCAGACTCCGAGTTCAAGGCATTAGTGTGCATGGCACTGAACGAGCAGAGGTTGGTGTCCTGGGTCAACCTCCTGTGTAAGGCAGGAACTCTGATCCACGCTCACTACCAGCCCTGGAGCTACATGGCGCAAACCGGCTTTGAGGGGGCACTAAGGATTCTAGGACGTCTCAGCCACCTGAAATTCGATCTGCCCGTCGATCTTGCTGTACGACAGCTCAAAAACATCCAGGATGCGTTCTGAGTTCTTTAAATTCCACATAAAGAGAACAGAGCTAAACCCAAATGTCTGATCTTAAAACCAAGATCCTAAATTTACTTTCAATCATTTAAAAAAAGATATTAAAGCTGCAGTTTGTAAAGTCTAAAACTCCTGAAAACAATCACACCTTTGAACTCTCTAGTGAATAAATACATTTATGACTGGGTTTGTAAATAAGCTCCGCCCCCCAGTCTGATTAAAAAAAACAAAAAAAGACCTGCTCAGCAATTTCTCCTTAAAAGGTGGCCCATGAGGCATATTACAGATTCATGAAGGGGGTTGAGGGGCGGAGTCTGTTTGCCTTCAAATAAACTGCTCCTTTAAAACTTTTCTATAAGAAATCATTATCTGACACTCTCCAGTTTTCTTTATTTATTGTTTTTATCTGTAATGTTTAAACTTCCTTCTTTATAATTAAAGATTTCGTCACCTGCGACCTGTAATGAGCTGCCACTACATGTCACAGAGGGGTTACAGAATGTGACAGGAGTGCCTTTAATATTATTATTTACTGTATAGTTCAGTTTGAGAGCTATAGAGCGCTTACTTTTTTTTTATTTATATATAAGTATATATAATCATGAGGTAGAGTGGAGACTTGTAAGTAATCGTCCTAGAAAGATTGCATATTCCTTCAGATTGTGGGCCTGTACCAACAGATACTCCTCCATGTTGTGGGTGTGTACCATCAGCTACTCCTTCAGATTGTGGGTGTGGCCTATCCATTGGCCTGCTACTTCCTTCCAAGCTTTATTAACCAGAGGAGGTATATGACACGACAAGACGGAACCACTGTTATTTTTGTGCG
>JAOTRN010000025.1:22207136-22221142 GCA_028566695.1 Bagroides melapterus | reverse complement strand
ACGAGAAATTCTTAAAGTCCTGAGTGTCTACTTTCATCTGAGCTTCATATTAACACCACTGTGGAGTGACACGTGAGAATTTTGAAGAGTTCAGTCTCCTTTAGTGTTTCTTTGTCTGTGAGGTTTTAAGGTTCCCTTCTAGGACTTTTTAATATTTTTTTTATTAATGAATTCCTTTTATTTAGCAATAAATAATAAACTAATTGATTGATGAATTAAGCGATGAAATATTTATGAGTTCATCAAAACAGAAAAAATAAAAATGATAATCATGAATACTCAAAAATAAATTGAGTAAAGCTTTAAATCATTTAAAGGTCATTTTAAAAATAAATCCAAATAAAACTCGGGCGTTTTGACCTGACCTTCACCTCCAGTCCCTGGTTATTGATAGAGCTGTAAGTGTGTGTGTGTTTAAACAGTTATAATGATACACAGGGGACAGAGGCAGTCTAAACAGTGTGTGTGTGTGTGTGTGTGTGTAACTTGGAAGCACTAGTGAGTAAAACAGTCATTAATCCTTCTTCTTCTTCTTCTTATTCCTCTGGCTAAAATTTGGACAAAATATGTACACAGCACTGCAGAGGAATTCAAAGTTATTGAAGTTTTATTTCTCATACAGCTGAACATCATAAGTGACGTGTTTATACACACACAGATATAACAGATACAGATTAGAAAACCTACATGAAATAACATAAAAATCTCCTGAACCGTGAAACACTCGAGCACGAGAAACGCTGTAAAACTCGAGCCATGTTTGAATTATTAACGTTTTTTTTTTTTTTTTTTTTTTCAGTATTGAAGAACATTCTTGCGTTATCTAAACTTTCAGATATCTGTGGGAGTAGAAATGACAAGAAGTTTGATCGTTAGCAGTTTCCTCAAAAAAAAAAAAAAATCGCATTCCTAAGTACTCGATACAAGAATTCAAACGCTTGCGGCTTTTTAAAGCGATCCTACATTTCCACTGGAAGAAAATTAGTGCAAGAGTCACGAGCCACAGAATCAGTAGTGTATTGTTTTTTGAATGTTCGAGCTAATTCAAATGTCCCGTTAACGATGTCATAACACACAAGACGTCCGGTGTACAATCAGACGCTTTGGATTTCTTGTTAGCGAATTTGTTGTTTGTAAAAACTTTACATCAGGAGCTTCCAGGCTGAAATGAGGTAGGCTGAAAATAAGTGTAAAATAAAACTTCGGTCCATTTTAACCATGATGTAGGACCTGAGTGAGACGGAACGGAACGTTCTCGCTGTTAACAAATACCATCAAACCCCCCAAATCGACACAGACAGTAGTGTTAAGTCACGCGAGGAACACTCAGTAGATAAGCTTATAGGGAATTATATTATGGGATATTTATACCGCAGCAGCGTTTAATTCTGATTGGTCAGATGAATATCCTTCTAATTCGTTAGCGTTTCTATAGTAACAAACCGTTCACAGCTTGACGTTCCACATGAATGGATTACAAACTGAGGAATTGTTTTTACGATGTTTTCAGTGAGGAGACGTTTTTAGACGATGATGGAAGGAGTCTCCAGTGTCAGAGCTGCTATAACGTGATGGAGAACAGGAACTAACTTGTTTCCGGAATGGAATTCAAATGATGATGTGGTATCCTTTAATTCCTACAATTCAAGAATGTTGTTGTGTAACCAAGCTGCTGTTGTTGAAGAGGAATCAGGGTGACTTGGTTTCTTTTTTAATATGTAAAATACTTCATCAAAAATAACTTGTTTTTAAAAAAGTTAAGTACAAATTCATTTCGTTTTGAAAAGACCTCAAAAGAGAAAAAAACTGTGTGACTTCAGTTCTGTTGAATCTCATTTGAAGGTAATTAAAAAAAAAAATGTAAAAAAAAAAAAAAAGCTAAGAAATGGACCACATATACCACACGGTCCTAAGAGTGAAGATGCGACTACAATGTTGAGGTGAGGAATTTATTAAGAACAGCAAACATCTTTAATGTGATATGTTTATAAAGGGAATTTCATGACGCTCTCGAATCCGTTGTAGGTGAACGGCTCCAGTGTCGGACTACACACGTGTTTGTCTAAACACGCCATCTTGTTGTACTCACAGTCTCTTTCTGATCCCGGCTTGATGTAGACGCCGTCGGCTGAGTCGATGGACGGATCTTCGTCAAAGTAATTGTGCGGGCGGATGAGGACGGCGCCTCCGTTTCCTACTGTCACCGTGTTGGGGATGTCCTCGGCATGAGGGATGTGGAGGAAACCTGCCGTTACCCAGGCAACCAGATCCTAGTAGAACAAATAGAGGTACCAGCACATGATTGGTTACTAATAATAACCATGATACATTTACAAAGCACCGATACAGGAGCGCTCCTTAGATTTTATATAAAAGAATCCCCATACCAATGAGAAAAAGGTTTTCTTTGTTCAGTAACATATTAGAATGGCTGCGCTAATAAAAACCAGTGATGCTGAATGCTAGCTGTCGGTCGAGACCTTCTGACCAATCAGAATCCGTATAGAAACAGAGCTGTGGTGAAAAGCTTTTAATTAACGTGATGACGCCTTTCTGAGTCTCACCTCGTTCTCAATGTTCTCATTATCCTTGATGTAACTGCTGAAGTCCACCACTGGGTCCCACATGTTATTCTGACTGTACAGACTGCTGCAGGTCTGCTCCAAGTCTTTATGCTTCGTTATGGCCACTTTGTACCTGAGAGAATGGACAGAAGCAACGAAAGATCAGGAAGTGATTATTGTTGAACGATGTACTGTGTATCACATACAGTGTATTAAATGGTTCCTATTCAAGATCACACGAATGTTCACAGGTGGGCGTGTCTTTGAGAGCAGCAGAACTAATGGGTGTGTCTTCAAGTAGTTGTGTATGGGCGTGTCTTGTATTATGGGACAGGTGTAGATGACTTTGAGTAGGACAGATGAGTGTGTGATTATAGGGGCAAATGGGTGTGTCTTTGAGTGGGACAGATGGGCGTGTCTGAATGAGACAGATGGGTGTGTCTTGAGTGTGACAGATGGGCGTGTCTGAATGAGACAGATGGGTGTGTCTTGAGTGTGACAGATGGGCGTGTCTTTGAGTGGGATAAATGGGCGTGTCTATAAGTGGGGTAAATGGGCATGTCTTTGAGTGAGAGAAATGGGCGTGTCTATAAGTGGGATAAATGGGCGTGTCTTTGAGTTGGCAAAATGGGCGTGTTTTTGAGTGAGACAGGAATATGTTTTATTTGAGAGGAATCAATGTGCGTGTCTTCAGGTGGGGCAGTTGGGCGTGTCTTCAGGTGGGGCAGTTGGGCGTGTCTTCAGGTGGGACAGGTCTTTGAGGCATGTCTTTGAGCATTGCTACATAAATTGAGCTGAAGCACACTGCTAATTTGGAGGCTATAGACTTTCATTACATGTTAGCTTCACTAGCTTTTTTCAAGATATTTCTCAGCACTTCTATAAATATCTAACCCACATCTTAGCCAAGTGTTATACAAAACCTTCAGGAAATATAAACTAAACCTTCTCTCACCGTGCCCAGGACATGCTCCTCTCCTCTGGTTCACTCTCTGGGAGGTGATCTCCAGCCAGACTCATCACCTGCAGCTTGTATGAGCGCTGGTGGCCCCACCGGTTCTTCTGAGTGCTGGCCACATGGAGGTAACGGGGAATTTTAGTGCCGTATCGAAGCGCCGCCTCCTGCTCAGTCTTCAGCTGATTCTCCACCACTTTGGGGATTTTTGCCTTGCGCTCAGGCATCCAGGGCAAAGTCACCTCCTCGTACTCCATGTCTTTGGTCTGGAAAACGTTCCTCACACCTTCACATTCAGAAAGCAAAGTATCAGTCAGTGTTAGGATGCTACAGGAAGCACAGTGTTAATACCCTGTGCTTACTTGTTAGTTAGCTTCTATGTAATAAGTTGCTTAAGTTTAGAGACCATTTTTAAACTTTTTTTTTTCTCTCACTTAGCTTTTACTCACTGGGTTAACTTTTGCTTGCTAGTTTGCTTCACATAGTTCCATTTTAGCTCAGTTAGCTTTCACGGACTTAGTTTCTGTCTGCTAGCTTCTTTTCACACACGAGGTTCATGCTAATTACTGTATCTTTCACACATTAGTTTCATTTGATCCACAGGTCACTGGATTTTTTCTTGCTAGAAATTTATATTTATAGACAGTTGAAGTGGTTTGTGTGGGAGAAACAGACACATTTTGCACATTTTAGTGTAATTTTGCATGTGCTAATATGTCTTGGCTGAGTGACTGTTTCTGGAGAAAACTGTTTATATTTCCTTTTTTTGGCAGAATTCCTCAGTTCTACTCCTTTTTTTATTTGAAGGTCTTGAACTTGTCACTCAAGTGGAGTCTAAAAATCTGAGAACAGAAGTGAAAACTGAGTGAAAAGATTTTAGACTGTGGATCATATGATTGTGTAAAACCTTCTAATTCATTTTAAATCCTTCAGAGCGTCGTCTGATCTCACGCTTCAGTAGAAGAGATCAGACTTTTATTTAACGAAATGTTGCAAAACTTGAACATTTACTTAAATAGTTTAAATAGTTTAACATTTTTAAATTCTGTTTCTTTCCGATTATAAATGCCAAAATAAATCCCAGGGTTCCAGCTTGGTGTAGACTGACTTTTGGACCTCAGTGTATATGAACATGTTCCAGCTGTTCTGCTGTTTCACTGCTGAAATATTATCTCCTTCATCCTGTTTAATAAGAACAACATGTATAAGAACATACGAACAACAGACTCTACACGTATAAGACTATGAGAACAACGTAACTTCAGCTGAAAAATCACGTGAAATCAGACGTGAAAGTTCTAATGGAGTAATTGATGTAGCAAATGGTTTAGGATTTTATTTATTTCTTAGGAAAATGGATTCATATTTTAATATATATTTAATGTATGTATTTTTAATGAATCATCTCCATGCAGAAATAACAACAATGTGATTGAAATAGAATTCAGAAATATAAACATTTTATATATATATAAGTGTCGTTGAGATGCTCAGAATTTAGTGACATTCTTGAACTATGTCCAACATGAAATATTTAATTTAATTTAATTAATTAGCTTGTAATAGTACAATAAAATTAGCAAACGTGTAGAAATACTTGCTGTTTTTTTATTTTTATTTTTTAAAGAAGACATGCTACTGTGTAATACGATATTTTATAAAAACTGGAAATAAAACCATGTTGCTTCTCTAAAGGACACATTTATTAATTTTAAATTTTTAAAGCGTGACACTACTGGAAAAGTAAATAAATAAGTAAAAAAATAAATAGACATAATTAATAAAACTAATAATTCATCTTTGCCAGGACGGATATTCTTGTATTAGATTTAAACACATTTTTGAAATATAAACAATTTCATTTTATTTTTTTTGCTACAAATGAAGCTTAAAAATTAAATATGTTTATTTTGTAAATATGTTTGTTAAATATTTTTATTTCAATGTTAAAAGAAAAGTTGGCTGTGATGATATGCACTTTAATTTATTTTATTTTAAAAATAAATTTCTGAATAAAATTAAACATAATTTGAAGAATAATCAACATCCAGGAACGTCATTTGTTTTTTATTATGGGATATGAACTATGAATATTCCAAATCTCAGGAAAATGTTTTGTTCTGAATACAGAAATAAAGAGTCTGAAGGTCTTTTTAAACATCAGACCTGATTTAATCAGGAAACAAGATTTTCTTGGATTTGCAAGACGATGTGAAGATTTATGCTCTGCCATTTCACAAAGTTTAATATTTTTTAAATTTTTTCATTATGACAGTTTAAGAGAAGACAAAAACGAAGGAAAGCATGCAAGAACGTCATCATTGTCTTGCTTTAAAATAAATAAACCAACAATCCCGAGACAACTGTATATTTTGAATTAAATTTGCTCACTAATGGACGCTAATCCCAGCAGTGGTCACTTACCTAAAATATCCAGATCCACCTTAAAGTTAACGAAGTGTGTGTGGACGTTTCCGAGCACGTTTTCGGCGACCTGGTGACCGTACTTCAGACTGCCAGGCACTTTATAAGAGGATGATATATAACCGGTGGCGTGAACTCTGGCCTCCACTGTGCCGGACTGGTAGAAGATGAAGTCCCAGATGTAGTCGTAGTTGCCGATGGCTGTGATGCTGCGGAGGTACAGGGCGCTGTTGGTCAGGCCTCCATAGCTGTTATGGAAGAAATCCGAAAAGTGACGGCGTAGCGGTCGTCCCACGTCATGCTCGAAGACACAGATGGCCTTTCTGAAAAGCTGCGTGGCGTTGACGTCGATGTAGCGGTAAACATCTACGTAAGTGGCTGAATACGGACAGTCGACGCCTCGCACCAGTTCGTGGGCGAAACGGCCAATGCCGATGCTAGTGTCCAGAAATTTGGTGAGCATCATCCCTGGAGTTATGGATCCGTACACAGACATGGCCTCCTGGACGCTGAGCTCGTAGATGATCCGTTCTCCTTTGAAGCGAACGTCAAACGCTCTCATGCCGGTCAGTGAGCTCAGACCGAACGCAAAGCTCCAGTCCTGGTAAATGACCTGATTGTTCTTCACGCTGAAGCGCTTGCCTTGGAGGTAATACTGATGCGGTCCCAGCCCTGTAGGTATGCTCCTCGGTTTCAGCGAGGCATAATTAGAGATTTCTTTAAAGGCAATTTTTTCTAAAGTACCTGCTGCATACATTTTCTTAAAACTCTCAATGCTGTCAAAGTATACGCCGTTGTACATGAGCTTTTCAACGGTCCAGTCTGAGAAGTTTTTACTTTCATGACAAATTAAAATTTCAAAGCCAACTGGATGGATATACATGCCACTGAGCCCACGGAAAAATGATATCCATGTCTTTCGATCACCTGCTTTTACTCCTCTGGGCATTCCTTCGAAAACCTCCAGGTTTGGATTTTTGTGGTCGTAACCAAAGCTCTCCTTCAGTTCTGTCTTTAGCTGCTTGAAGACATTACCATACACCAATTGGAAAAGCTGCCCGTATTCTCCGATGGTCACAGGGCGGGCCGTGAACGGTAGGCTCTCCACCTTGTACTTCTCCTTTGTGACATCCTGATGGCGGATGGAACCGGTCAGAGGTCCCACGACGTACTCTTTGAGGTAGTTACGTTCTCCGAAAAACACCACAACGCTGGCCTGGCGTTCGGGTTTGACTCCCTGAGAATCCAGGTATCTCAACGCTTCAGCTTTTTTCGGAAGCACGAGGTCAATCAAGAATATGTAGTTCTCCGACGCTTTTGCAAAGGCAGAGCGAGAAATCCTCAAATCCTTCTGATTCCACATGTAATCCCGGACCACCCGGTACTCCTCAGGGGTGAGGTCGGCGAATATCAAGCTGTGGTCCGTGTGGTTGGCCACCAATGTTTCTTGCGTTTGCATCTGGCATTTTGGAAGCCTGTTGGAATTCATGCATATCAAAACGATATTCAGTATCACAGAGACCAGGCCGAGGAGAATCAGCAGGCACTTGACGAGGGAGGTGGTCACTTGAGAAACCATGGCTCTGAGGGAACGGAGGGTCAGAGCTTGGTGTGCCTTTTTACTGGAGGAGCTGAGATGTGAGAGCCTGCAGCGTGCCGTCGGGTTAAATGCATGAGAGTGAAACCACACCCATACGATCCCTGCTCTCAGCCTTTAAATACGCCTCCAGTTTTATCACCATTGTGTGACATCCTTTCACACAGCATGAACTGTCCTAATCATTTCACACAGAGAAAACTTCTATTTTTAGAGAAGGGAAATCGACCAAAGAAAACATTATTATTTTTAAAAGAAAATACCTAAAGTCGTTCATGAGGTGAGGGAGCTGAAGAGCGAGGATGATGCAGACAAAACTCCAGACAAAACCTTCAGTAATCTGGTCGTTTGACTGAATTTATAAATGTGAATCATTTAGAATTATGGAATAAAAATTCAACTAATCTCTCAAATCAATTTCGAATTCCTAGATGAAGTGTCATACAAAAAAAAAATAAAAATCTGACGCTCAGAAGAAGAAGAAGATCCGAACGGCTTTGTAAGTGAAAGATATCAGCAAGGAGGAAAAATCTGCTTACATTTTTCCCAGAGTAATTTAGTGGTGAAAGGGATTCCAGAAACCTGCAGCCGTTTATGTGTTTAAATGATAAATCCACCATCTGTAGAGGACACTAGCATGCGAGTCTTCTCCAGCTCACACAGGAAAGAAAATGCTTTCGACATGTTTCGATGGAGCAAACATAAATTCCAGAAGTGCAGAACTCTTCAGGGGAAACTTGATCGTTAACATCCGATCTGATAAAAATCTGTTACGCTTGTCTTGGATATTTCTTTTTGTTTGCCTTCCTCGAGGGAATGTTTGCTGATGATTTGCTGTGAGCTTCACCTCGGTGTCTGTTGCTCGCTGACAAAATCCAGATGTTCCACCAGTTTACACATCTGCACCAGTGATGGTCTTTAACAAAGATCCAGCAGCTTCAAAAGAATTTTGAGTTATGATTTTACCAGGAAGGTTTCGGATTCAGAGATACGTTAATATTGTATTTAAATCTTTCTCACAGTATGCTGGAGTTCCTGTATCTATTCTATAGTCTCAGTAATATAAATATATATATATTTATTTTCTATGTAGCCAGATTTTGTATAATAGAATGCTAAGAGTTTCTGAATTGTGCATTCTTATGAATATAAACTGATTCACTGACATTTTTTAAACATTAACTACTTTTAATTTTTAAAAAAGTTTTGAGATTTTTTTCCAGGTCCCAGATCAGCATTATGGAATATTTTGTGTAGATTCAAGACACTCTATAATCCCAGTGACATCCATATAATGATTAACTGTGGTTAACTACATAAACATTATTCTCTTGAGATTATTATTATTATTGTTGTTAATATTGTTGTTAGAATTTTGGATAATATTTAATACAAAAAATGATCCATTTTCCAAACTTTCTCCAGATTCTACAATTTATCATTTATATAATTGTTATAATGTATATTATTAAAATAAATTAACACCAACTGTTCAGTAAACGTCCATCAAAAACAGACTCCAGCCCTTCCACAGAAACTAAACTGATGCCATTGAGTCATTTATAATGAATGACCTAAATTAAATTATAATGAAATAAACGTGTTTAAGTCTTGTAGGTTAGCTTCATGACATATTTGTTAACATCAGGCTCTAAAAGAAAAGGAAAAAAGGCACTGTAGAAATGTTTAAAATGTAAAAATCTTCTCAGGCATTTGAAGGTACATCAGAGTTCAAAGGTCATCTGAAAGCCTGCCTTTGGTTAAAAGTTCATGTGCTGCTTTTGGCTTTCTTCCCTTTGGGACTGTTTCCAAATGTTGTTTAACAGCAGGCTCTTAACTGTACCTCGATGTGAATTCCCAGAGACAGGAAGCACACTGACCCCAAATTGAACCAAATTGGTATAAATGCAGTTGAAATATCGTGTAATTAGAACCTGAGCCACTCCAGCAGTTTATCCTCCGGAAAAAGGGGGAAGAAAAATATCCTTAGTGTCCGAAAACTGCAGCGGTACGGAAGGAATTTAAACAAATGAGAATGATACAGTGTATTTTGTATGTTGTTTATTGTGTGTTGTTTGTTGTTTTTTGTATGTTGTTTGTTTGTTGTTTTATGTTTGTTGTATGTTGTTTGTTGTTTTTTGTATGTTGTATGCACTATGTAAGCAACAATTAAACTAATTAAAATAGTTCAGCCAATCTTAAGACATCAGAATTGTTTATTTAACAAACTTGTCTGTGAGCTTTTGGGTGTTTTTATTCTTTAACTTTTATTTACATAATTTCTAAAATAAAATTATACACAGTTCACAGTGAGGCTCGTTATTCCCACAAAAACCCAAAGCCTTGTTTAACGTGTTCACATGCTGCTGAAAGCTTGAGCGAGAGGCGGAGCTTCCTGAGCTGACGGACATATAGACACGCCTCTGTCTCCTGATTGGTTGGATGAAGTTGGAACCAGAGGTGAAGGACCTCACTAAAGGGGAAGTTAAGATAAAAATGAAGATAAGTCAGTATTTAGGAATTTAATTGGGTTTGGTTGTGGTAAGTATTCACCGTCCTGCCCCGCACTGACCTCAGGAGTCTTAATCATCATGAGAACATCACAGTTTTCACACTGGTGCACTATAATAACTCATATCATCTAAGAGTACACAGAATGAAACAGTTTCTGTTAGCTTTTCTTTTTCAGACATAAACCCTGTTCTAATTTCAGAGCAAATCACAGTGGCTCTTCAGTAGAATATTTTAAATAAGATTAAAGTTAAAAGTTTTGCGTGTGTGTGTGTGTGTGTGTGTGTGTGTGTGTGTATGTGTGTGTGTGTGTGCATGCGCATGGTTGTGGGCTGGCATCCTCATCAAAGGAGTATTCCCACTTCAGACCCAGTGTTAGACTCTGGCACTCTGACCAGGATGAAGAGTTTAATAAAGATGAATGAATTAATGTTTTATTTAGTCACCCACACTTTATATTCTGGTGTTTATAAAGTGTGTAGAACAGTCAGGGTCATGTTAATAACCTCAACCAAAAAGCTTGAAATATTTTTACTGCCCTCATAAGGTGATGTAATGCTATAACATTAACTAACACACACACACACACACACACTCTTCATCTTTCCTTACTGCATTCCTCTTCTAACACACACTGGACACAAATGAATAGCTAATAATATCGATTACAAGCTTATTCGCCCATTTCCTTTACCGACAGTCTATACACTTACTAAAATGTTTTGAATTATTATGATTTTTTTTTTTTACAAGGAACTGACAGCGCATTTTAAATGACGTCAGTGCCGGACGTGTCCAGGTCACGTGACCATGTGGGTGTGTTTACAATCGCTGATGTAAACACAGAAGACGGTTTCCGAATCGTATTTAATCGTCTGATTTTAAGCCTTGTTCATCGTCTCTATTCATCTATGCAGCGGCTCGGACGCCGTTATTAATCCGCCATGGACTCGTACATCAACCTGAAGGTGAATTTTCGGGGCAACACGAAGAGTTTCTTGCTGTCCGGGTCCGAGACGAAGAGCTGGGAGTCTATGGAGGCCACGGTGAGCGCGAGGATGATGAGGGTTTTATCGCGTAGTGCTCGTTTTATGCGCATAATCTACAGAGATGTTTTAAAGAAAATAAAGAAAGGATATATCTGTATAAATGCACAGGTGCGAGCATGCGACTGGACAGTACAAGCACGAGTTGTTATGTGTTTTATTGTCTGTAGGCCCGTTAAACCCTTAATCCGGCATTAACGGCGATGTGCATAACAATAACGCGACCATTTTGCTCGTGCGTGGTTTACTCCTCCATATTTCAATAGTATTCCTTGACGTATTTCGATTTCTTCCCTTTTAGTTACCTTGCCGGAATGTTTTTGGTGTTTTAATTCCGATGTTTGACTCGCACCTGACTCAGCTAATTGAAAAGCGTGTCACGTGAGGGAAAGTGGGCGTGTCAGTTTGGGTTATTTCAGGGTACGTTAGGTTGCATGAGGTAAACATTGAATATATTGACTTCTTAGGGTTTAGAGGTAAAAAGGAAACCAAAATCGATCATCACGTTATACATGGAGTGCAGCTGTAAATTACAGGTTTTGGTATTTCTTGGGAACATGGAACATTTTTATTCTTGACTTATTTCCTTCCTGAGAGAGAAAAAGAGAAGCTGGTGACTCTTTATAGCTGCTCACGCTTGTTTCATGGATGTTAAATAATCTTAAAAGCAGCTATAATGGGATAAAAGTGTCAGATCGAACAGCAAATTGTTGTCTGATACAAGAAATAAAACTTCATGACACGCTATAATAGGAACTTAATCAACTTGGCATATTCCAAACTAAACCATATCAATAAAAGTCCCAGAGTTTGGTAAAGTATTAGAAGGAGTGCATTCATGTAAAGCTGTGTGAGAGAGAGAGAACGAGAACGTTCTTCCTAGAGACCTGTGGAACAGGTTTGTGGCATCTTGTTTGTCTGAAGCTGGTTTTTTTCCACCGCAGGTGAAAAGGTCTTTCGGCTTGTGCAGTCTTCAGCTGACGTACTTCGATGAGGAAAACGAGGAGGTGAGAGTGTCATAATGTTGAACCGTTGCCAAGTGTGTAATATTGACTCTGATCTCATTGTTCTTCTCTCGTCTGTTTTCAGGTGTCTGTCAACAGCCAGCGTGAGTGACAGATTTGTCTCTTGTACCTTTATTCATATATATTTTTAAATGTCTTTTGAACTTTGAAAACTTGTCTGTGTCTCTGTTTGTTTTTCTTTTCAGTGGAGTATGAGGAGGCTCTTAAGGTACCACGTTATTTCTGTTTTTTTTTGTTTTGTTTTTTATGAAAAGGTTTTGTTGAAGTCTCAAAATCTCACAGCCGACGTGTGTTAATGTCAGAAACTTGTCTTGTTCGTCTCATTTGAGACTCATTTTATCTCATTAGACCAACGTGTGTTATTGCTGTCCTCAGAGCGCAGCACGACAGAGCAACAGGCTGCAGATGAACGTGTACGAGAGCAGAGGGACGACAGGACGAGTTCCCGGTCCCGTCCCAGGCCCGGGTTTGTCCCAGGTGAAATCCGGAAGCCTGACGGAGCCGAAGAAAGGATTCCGACCTCCTCAGCACTGCCCGAGCCTGGCACAAGCGGTGAGTTGAGACATTTAGGCTGCTCTACATAAGAAATTAGAAACATTAGGAAGAAATCCTAAACTGAAACAACATGGTTACCATGGAAACCGATCTCAGACCCCGAGCCAGAGTTTTCTGTTCTTATAAACCGTATTATTGTACATTTTATTCTGTTTACTCAGTTTATTTCTCTTTCTTTATATTGTTGTAGCATCGAACTGATTTCTTTTCTCTGCTGTCATGACAACATGATATTGATGTCTGGCTTCTTTTTTTTTTGTTGGGGAATATTGTAAAGGTGACCCTTAATGAGCTGAAGAACGGTAAAGTGGAGGATAAGACGCCTCCAGCCTGGTTCACCTCGTACATGGAGAAGGTAAATTAACTTCAGTTAAATGTGCACACATCTGTTCCATCTGTTCACACAAGAAGAGACGTTTCATTATAATTTGTGAAGAGTTGTCTTGTTTATATCGTGTTTTCCTGCTCAGAGATGAACTTATTTCATTAAGATTTTGACTTTTTTCAATTTTTCTTTTTTTTATGAATAATTCATTAGTTTAATTTTAAGTCAAAATGACAAGTGCATCTGATTTTATTTCATTCTTCGTTAAAATAATGTGTGTTTATTTTAATAACATGTCTGTCTTTATTTAATTACAAGGTAAAAAATTTAAAAACTGTATGGAGTTTAGAGAAATATTCAGCTTTATTTTCTTTTTTTGTGAAAGCTCGATTTATTAATTATTTGTTTTTTTTAGCTTTAGATTTCTTCTGGACAACATTTAGTATTTTATTGAATTTCTTAAAATATAAATTTAATTTCAGTTTATCTGCATTTCTCTTTCTTTCTTTCTTTCTTTCTTTCTTTGTTTACATTTTAAAATGGGACGTGTGAGATTACAGTATCATCACGGAATCTTTATTTATTGATTTTTCTTGTCACCTTTTCATAACCCTGATGTTTAATTGAGCTTATAAATTGAAATAAATAAATAAATAATAATGATAATAAATGATGTTCAGTTTAAGGACCAGGTGGTTCGTGAGGCTGTGGAGAAGATCTGCAGGGAGTTTTCAGGCCAGTGCTGCATCCATAAACCCCTGGGAGCCGAGGCTCAGGTCTCTGAAGTTTCCTCGTCCACGCTGCCTGGTGCTCCGAGCTCGGCTCCGGCCTGCAGCAGCTGCAGAGGACAGACGGCTGGTGGAGGATATCAGTGCAGGTGAGACGACGTGAGAGAAGCTTCCTCTAGAATCAGAACCAGGAACATAAAACACTGAACCACATAAAACACAGACAACATAAAACACTGAACAACATAAAACACTGAACAACATAAAACACTGAAC
>JAOTRN010000025.1:21992545-22008406 GCA_028566695.1 Bagroides melapterus | reverse complement strand
AGAGAGAGAGAGAGAGAGAGAGAGAGAGACAAAACGCTGGAGAATTAAAATGTCGTCCATCATTTTGAGTGAAAGCTCATTTGGTTTTCTCTGTAAGGAGCCTGAGAAGTGTAGGAGAAGCAGCTGGATGCGATCGGGACACGGCCACACGCTAGTACGTCAGTCGGTATGGCACGTATTTCCACACGACATTATCGCTAGCGTGTAGAGACCTGCTGGAGATCCTGGTTTACAGCATCGGATGTTCTCAGGTCCGGTTACAGAGCTGTCACCGTAGAGTCTAATCTAAGCGTGGTATGGTGTATAGACCGCTTGAGCTGCTTGTTAGAGATAACACAGAATCAGGATGTTCCCTACATACGTTTAGATCTTTATTATATTGTCTTGTGCTGGGAAGAAAACAGAGCAGCTCTCTCTCTCTCTCTCTCTCTCTCTCTCTCGGCTCTCCTGCCATCCTTTGACGAGTTGTTCGAGCATTATCCGTTATCAGCGTGATTGATCATCTCTCTCCGTCTCGCCCTGTAGGTGCCGTGAGAGCATCCAGCATCTTCCCCATCCTCAGTGTGATTCTGCTCTTCATGGGAGGCCTGTGTATAGCTGCCAGCGAGTTCTACAAGTCCCGCCACAACATCATCCTCAGTGCCGGGATCCTCTTCGTCTCGGCAGGTGATGAGACACAGTGTGAAATTTAATAAAAATTTTTTTACCAAAATTACAACATTAGGCCTGTAGTGTCGGTGGTTACCGCGGCAAAAGAAATTCAGGAACGAGATACAAGGTGGAGAAGAGCAGGTGAGTTTGAGCATTAGGATGAAGTCAGAAATCAAATCCGTCGTTTGACTTTTCTGCTTTAGGAGGGTGCCAATAATTTGGAGCTGACCCCACATTAGCGACATGCTTAGAAACTGAGAAACAAAAATAAAAGTTGTAATAGGAATAAAAATCTCTGTGTAGTGCTGTGAGAGGGAAATAATCGACCGTGAGACAGGACGTGATGACGCTGATGACTTCCTGAAGCCTTTTTATGTCACAGAAGTGTCACGTTTTCTAAAAACGTCACATGATCGTCTCCGTCACGTCGGAAAATTGTGACGAGTGGTTGCTATGGAAACAAGAACCTACGAGAACCAGCGTTTTCGTATAAACTTAGAGAAAATGAATCGACGCCACCGAGCTATCAGAGCACAGATTACAGACTACGTCCACGTGGTGGGATAATACGTTACAGTGCGGGACACGACCAAATATGAGCGATTAGAGAGAAAAAAAAAAACGAGGCTGTTAATAATCATGAAAAGAAAAGATCCTACTGATGTGTACACACAGAGAAGTAGGAATATTTAGCTCCCTCTCTTTTCCTGCGTCGGATCCTGTTGCTAGGCTAAAAAGAGGCCGTTTGGGATTCACACTCTAAAAATACGATGTCCCTGACACACTTTCCCAATGATCTATCATTTCACTTTGACTCCATCACAGACAGGTGTGTGACAGAACGCAGCATTGTGCAGGTCACTGTTACCTCACATCACCTCAAATCACACAAAAGGCTAGTTTTTCACCTATGCTAGGCTAACACACTGTAGCCTACACACACAGATTGTTCCAGTCAAATCTATTACCTGATTTTTTCCACACAAACATTCAATTCAATGTCATATTCCTCTCAAAAATTTCTTGCACAGCCCACGGCAGACGAAAGCTATCAGCTAATCGGATTAGCGTCAACCTAGCCACTTCCTGTCAGTTTTTGCTTCTTTTGGATTCACAGACTATTTTAAAATAAAGGATTAAAAGCTTTTTTGTTTTTAGAGCTCAGTTGTGCTTAGTGGTTCTCCCTAGCATAGCATTAGCATATTAGCTAAACTGACCAGCTCTTGCTAGCTATTTTGATTAGCAAGTTTGGCCGTAAAACAATAGTGTGAATTCCGTATTGAGGCTCCAGAAAAGATGTTACAAAAATGATGTATGAAAAATCATTCACGAGGGAGGAGCTGAAACGTATCAGAAATGATTTAATCATGAGGGAAAGAAAAGAGAGCATGCTAGGATTTGAGGCTCCTTAACAGTTAGCTTAACACTTTTTATCTGTCAGGGAAATCAGGGAAACATGCTAGGTGTTGTGCTAAGTGCCGTGTGTGACGTTGTGTCTTCGTCAGGTCTCAGTAACATCATCGGCATGATCGTGTACATATCGGCGAACGCAGGCGATCCCACCAAGAGTGACTCGAAGAAGAACAGCTACTCGTACGGCTGGAGCTTCTACTTCGGCGCTCTGTCATTCATCATGGCCGAGATGGTCGGAGTCCTGGCCGTGCACATGTTCATCGACCGGCACCGGGAGCTCAGGTCGGGCGTGAGGGCCGCCGATTACCTGCACGGTTCGGCCATTACCCGAATACCTAGCTACCGCTACCGCTACCGGCGCCGCTCACGCTCGAATTCGCAGTCGCGCTCCTCGTCTCGCTCGACAGAACGCTCACAGTCACGTGAAGCTTCTCCAGTCGGGCTGAAAGGCTTCGGCACACTGCCCTCAACCGAGATCTCCATGTACGCGCTCAAGGGGGGTCACGGCACCCCCACGGCCACCTACAACTCGGACAGGGACTTCCTCCAGGTCCACAACTGCATCCAGAAGGACCTGAAGGACTCGGCTCACGGAAACTCCGCTAACCGACGCACCACGCCGGTATGAGGAGCGCGGAAACAAACCCCACCACGGGCGGAAAAAGATTTTACGTACCGTGAGTTCTTATGATTAGGAAGAGCTGGGCGCAGTTCCTCTTCTTTTCCACAGTCTGTCACGTTTGCATGATTTAGGTTTTTTGTTTTGTTTTTCCCCTGCATTTTTATATTAGATAAAACCAGCTTGTGTGTGTGTGTGTGTGTGTGTGTATGTGAGTGTGTGTGTGTGTCTAGACACGTATTTTGGCCCTGAATTTTAACTACCATTCCTAACACGCCCTTGCCAACATTCCCTGAGAAGAGCAGCCACATTGGACCTTGGCGTTAAAACAATCTCCACGGCGATTCTTTTTTTTTTATGACTTACGAGTCATAGCGGCTTGCAAATTCGCTTCAAAGCAGCAACACAGTTCAGTTAGCTGAAGAATTTGAATTGAATTCAATTGAAGCTGATTTTTTTTTTTAATTAGAACTTTTTTTACACTGAAAGTCAGCTTCATCCACCATTTTTCTGGGGTGAGGCTGATCATCTCTCATCTAACGCCCGGCACTTTCAGCTAATAAAATATCGTACTAGCGCTCGAGACGAAATCTGAACTCAAACCGAGAAAAAAGTCAATAAGGGCGTGTTAGCGTGGTATTGAAACAAGGCCTGGGGTTAAAGATAAGTTTGTATTTTCTTTTGCGTGTTGATTTGATCACTTGTGATTTTGTTTGCTTTTTTTTTTTCTTTTTTAAATAAAAACTGTGAAACACAGCAGAAGGGATTTCGCTAAGGAAAAGCCCAGACTGCAAACAAAGCGATACATTATATACATGTATAATGTATTAATTTTATAACTTATTTAAAGACTTTTATGAAGTGCAAAAAAATAAGTAACAAAAAAAAGGACAAGAAAAGAGAAACAAAGTGTGAAACTGCGAGTGCTGAGAAACCGAGCGACGTGAACAGAAAGTAAAAAGCGAAAGAGGAAAAAAACGCCAAGATTTTCCACCACGACGCTGCTGGAACAAAGAAACACTTTTGACTTTCGATGAAAAATCTATTCTTTTAAAAACCGAACCTTCTCATCTTTTGCTTCGTTCCTGTCCGCTTTCTTTTTTTATTCCTCCTCTCGCCTTCAGCCAGAGCTGAAATGAGCTACAGGCAGACGCTGAAGGGGAAAGGTCAGAGGTCAACCCGGCGGACTCCAGGATCCACTGCCAAGAAAGAGGACGAACAAAAAAGCAAGGAGGAGAGGGCGAGGAAAAAGACGAGGATGCCGAACACTCGATCGTTGCAGAAACAAACAAACAAACAAAAAAAACAAAGCGAGCGACGAAATGAACGAAGAAAGACATGAAGCTAAGTAACTCATGAATAAATACAGAAATTAAATGCATGCTATAAATTTACAGAAAATCTGCTCTTGAGACGTTTTAAAGGATAATAATTATAACGGGAAAAGCAATGCTAAAAAAAATAATGTGTACTTTTTTATTTTTCTTCTTTTTTTTTTAGCTCTGGTAACAAATCAACCGACAAAAACTTTTCACTGCTTTTTCATTTTATTCCTTTCTTTCTTTTTTTCCTTGTTGTTGTTGACTCTTTGTATGTAAATGTACATATTTCAGTTGGTAATTCACCCAGCCTTAGCTTTGTTGTTGTTTTTTTTTCCTCCTCTTCTCTCTTTCGGATAATTTCAATGTGTTGTTTCGAACGAACTCTAAAAGGTGCCAAAATACAGAAAAACAGAAAGATCCTCAACTTGGATGCATCAAGTTCTGATGAATAAAAAGACGAACCCCAGAGGGAACGACGACGCTGTTTCTGTCTGATTTTCTCACAATGACCTTTGACCTTTTCCCAGATTCCGGTGGTGTAGGTTTCCTGAACGTGTAACTCGTCTGTGTCGCTTTACTCGTCCGCACACATCCATCAATCTGCAAGTCTTTCTTTCTTTATTGTGTCATTTTAAAGACGCACCTCAACTCCATCTCTCTCTCTCTCTCTCTCTCTTTCCTTCAGTGCCTCATTACAATAAAACCATTACACAAGCGACACAATTTAAAGAGAGGAAATCAATCATCAGGTAATAGCCACTCGTTCTCCCTTGATCAAGATTACTGACTGATTAATGTCTCGCATTTCACTTTAAATTACTCACCGCGGTTCGAGACGCAGCCCGGGCGTTGAAACGAGAGCCGCCACCGTTTCAATTCCCTCTTCCCAGCAGGCAAGTGATTTTTCCACGTCTTTCATTTGCATTATGACAGCCGGCGTGCTTTTAATCTATTACCGGAGATCTATCAAAAAAACCTCTGTTACTCCGTTCAGCTCTCAGACGGATGGAAATAAGAACCGTGGGGTTGGAGAGGTTTCCAGGACTGTCCATAAACTATGTAGAAATAACAGATCAAAACAGAACATCAACCATCTGACTTCTGTTAAAAGCTTTTTAAAAGTTTCTTTTTTACACTCGCAGATTAAAAAAGTTTTACAAAACGTAAACAAATCAATGAGTCACGTTTTCAGATTTAGAGAAACGTCACTGATACTAGAGACACTAGAGACACTAATCCCCATCCCTGAAAGACTACGCACTGATGTACATTTAGCCACGCCCACCAGGTCCAGTGCTGAAACGCTGTATCCAGTAACGCAGCATATCAGTGACACAATTCCACTTCGACGCTTTATAGGGCGCCATTACTTTTGTCCAACTGCTCTAAAGCAGCTTTTTGAATGTTATTTGATGTGTGATTTTAATAAATCTTTGATTTCAAATCAATTCAACAAAAAGGTCAAAATATTGAGCTTCTTTATCCGAACGTTTCCACGAAATCATGATATGAGCGTTTATACAAACTTCTGGATTTCTTTCTGGAAAAATTGACAAATAAATTTGCGTCAGTTGTACACAAAACTAATCTCACAAAACTATAGTCATAAGATGCTAGCAGGTATTACAGTGACTAAAGTCCACACATAAATATAAACTAGCTAGCTGACTCAGTAGTAAACTATTTAGCTGACTAGTTAATAAACTAGCTAGCTAACTCTGTAGTAAACTAGCTAGCTAACATGGTAGTAAAGCTAACTAGGTAGTTGGTTTCTGTCAGTCTAAAATGAAGTGATAAATAATTACAACAGCTAAATGTACACAATCCGAATATTTGCATACATTAGCTGCAGATCTGTTAGCATTAGCTGGCTATTAGTTTGCTGGCAGCTCGATCATATTAGGTGTTAAATGTGTAGAGCTGTTAGTTCTGCATTATGTAAAATGAGGTATAAAAAGCGTCCGAGAAGCTAATGCTACAGGAAGTAAATGTTTCCTGCAGAATGTAGCTCAGCGCTAACGCTAACTTGGATGCTGTCCTCAGCGCTTCTTTTCTAAACATGATGTCAGGGGGATCGACGCAGTCACTACACCGTCTCTCACTTTCACTTCTACTGTAGTGATCAAACATAACCTGTGTATCTCACTGCAGCACCGAGACAGACAGAGGCTGTGTGTGTGTGTGTGTGTGTGTGTGTGTGTGTGTGTGTGTGTGTGTGTGTGTTGAACATCATGTCCCCTTCTGCCTGGAATACTAAAGCTTCGCTCCCACAGCAGCAGCAATGTGTGTGTTTATAGATTACATAAGAGTACATCACACACAACTTGGCATTTTTTTCCCCTAAACACACACACACACACACACACGCACACTCAGCATGTCGAGGTCATCTACAGTCACCTCAGAGAAACTGGGACATCATGAGACACACACAGCTAGGAGGCTAACAGGTAAGGCTAAAGCTTAGCATAGAAAAATTAACAGTTAACAATTAACAGTAAGACGTTTTATCCACATTTAATGTTGTGGAACATAAACAAAGCTAAGTCCTGTTCTCGCTTATATTAAAGCAGCTACACACCTCAACGTAATCACAGAAGAAGAAGAAGCTTAAACTCCTGTGTCCTGATGATGTAGAGACGTTTTCCATACATGTAGAACTTTACCATAATCAACCATCTCAGACTTTTTCAACCTGTTGACGTAGAGCAGCACTCTGTCGCCCAGCTGTTACCATAGAAACCATCACATATTGAATAGAACTTTGAGAATTAAACACACTTCAAACATCTTCCATGATAAAAAAGGGCTTTGTGGAGGTCTCTTTATTTAATAGAACGGTTCAGAGTCTACCATGATAGAAAATAAAAAAGATGAGAGTCATAGATAATGAGTTCCCAGGATCCTCGGTTGGTCTCCGTGCTGTTATTCATGTTCTCTAACGATGAGAAGGAGAAGCCACTGATCCTCACTGTTAAAGCTGCCGAATTTAAGGAAAGCGTGTCCATGGGAACAAGCTCCTTCGTCTGGTTTTTAGTTATTAGTCTGTGCCACAAAGCAACATGGAAGCTGAGCTCAGGTTTGAGGTAAACAGATTAGAGTTTGACGTGATATTAGCGATAATACACAAATCTGATTAATAAAGTCTTATTAATATTCTTAACACATGACCGATACGCACGTGTGAAGCAGAGAGGAAGTGGGTCCGGTTTGAGGTTCTTCATTACGCCGCTACAATAGAAAGCGCTAACTAAAGGAAGCAGCTCTGCACAGAGGACAAAGAGGATTAATTAGCTGAATTCTTCCCTCAGGGTTGGGTCATAAACGTTAAAAAAAAAACAAGATGATTCTATTCCTTTCACCAGATCGGATTAACTACTTAACGTTTGGATTTCTACAAGAAAAGAAAAGTCCTGCCGTTAGAGGAAAACAATCAGTGACAGTGATGAGGCGAAGTTCTGTTTCAAAGTGTTTAATTCATATTAAAGAATAAAGAACATGTCGTACTTTTATTCATTTCTGGTGTCATTTCATGGCGTCGGACATACATTAAACAAGTCATTTCTTTTATTCTGTTTGTTTACGGTAACACAAGAGTCAACAAAACAAACACTGAATTCAATCTGACCAATCAGAGTGAAGAATTGAACAGTTTGGTGTACTGATATAATAATATCTACGGGTCCGGTGTGTTTGCACGCCATTAGTAGCTCCAAATAAAAAAAAAAAGCAAACCCCAGACCCCCAAGACGTCCTGTCCTGACCGATTAACTCTGAGGTAAAGGGAACTCTGTATTGTGTACGTTTACTTTTAATCCTTTAATTAAAGACTCCACAATTATTTGCCTTAATTACGCCTTCAGTTCTTAACTTCATCTACAGAATATAAATGTGAATATAAACATCATCTCGAACGCGATGTTGTAAACTAAACTGAGGAAAAAAAGTGCTGAGCAGGTCAAACACTTTCCCAAGGGCAAAAGACCCACGCCAGGCCTCTTTACAATCATCTCTCTCATCCTGTGGAGTTACCTTGTGAGAGCACAATGCTAATTAGCAGGTGTTCAGCGCACGCTATCGACCGTGTACCAGAGGGCCCCGGCTCGAGCTGAGTCAGGGAGTCAGCAAGGCCGCCATTGACCCGCCGCATGATGAGCATCACAACGATCGTCCAGCTTCGGCTCAGATCGCTCCTGTGGACGATCACGAACGTGTCGAGGCAGAGAAGGATGTACGTCGAACACGTTTCTCTAGAACGTTCTACAGTTCCATATTCAGGTTCTCAGTTGTAGCAAAAATGTTTGTCCCAAGTAGCATCCAAACTCATGAAGATGGTTTGGTACTTTAGTTAATAGGTTATAGTTTCCACACCAACAGCTTATTCAAAGACTAACACCTGGAGAAATGTGTGATCTCAAAATTTTCGACACATGATTAAATATCTGATGGTGGCACTATTGAGCACTGGTAGCAATTTGGTCAGAATGTTCCTTAGACCTTCCCCAAACAGTGTGCCAAAATTCATAGCCTTTTCCCATGGATTGGCATTGACACACTAGAAGTAGTAGTAGAAGAGTACAGTGCTTGGCCCCCTGTTAAAGTAAAATAATCTTCATGGTAACTCTGCTCCATCATTCCACTCTGAAATTGATGGTTAACTCTTTAGCAGCTAAAATTCTACCTCTAGGAGCTCGAACCCTGACTTGAAGCACTACTGCAGAACCGAACACAATTGTCTGTGATAAAGAACAGACTGAGAATTTGGGGTAATGTTACACCGTGGAAGTGTCTGACGTCACCGATGACTCTGTCAGACCTTGGCGTGAATCAGCAGATCTCATGTGCTTGAGGCGAGCCACAGGCTGTCATGTAAAAAGGATCGTAATGGCCTCGGCATCGCCCTAAGCTCAACGCTAAACTTATTAAAATCTGTGAAGGAGGCAGTCAGGCATGGAGTCTACAGACCTCACATCAAAATGGCTACATGGTTAAGACAGGAGGTAAAACCGCACCTGAAGTCCAGGTCAGAAGCTGAAGATGGATGAGACAAACCACAAACAGAACCCAGATCCGTGGTTCTCTCTACTACACTTCTTTTCTGAGCTTTGATTCAGTTCCTGCTGTTGCTTCTTCACATGCACCAGCCAGGGAACATTTGGACTTCAGTTCCCTTAGAGAACACCGTCGGTGTAGCTCCAGGTTTCCATTCCTCTAGATGGTTGATTGGAGTCCAAGGTGAACTGATTAAACAAGTAGAATCAGGTGCAACTCCAGCTTGGTTGGAATGAACACCTGGAGCTACACCGGCCTTTTACAGACAAGACAGAATGAAGATCCCTGCCTTTGAGCTTCACAAGGTCAATTGAGGTGACCATCTTCTCAGCACCATGTAGTTTAACCTAAAGCACTTACAAGATGGAGCTCCACAGATTGACAAGTTCAAATCCCCAGGAACCTCAAGCACTCGTCACAGGTAGGAAGCATCTAAAAATGTGCATTTGGATCAAAGCATCTAAGGTTAAATCTATCAAGTTCCATCCAGGACCTATACCTGACTACACACCAAAATTCCAGGGATCGATTCCTGCTCCACCAAGATCCTGATCAGGGTGAAGAACAGACCTAAAATAAAAGATGACTAGAACCAGATTTTACTCTGAAACAATTCAGATAAGGACTTCATTTCAACAGTAAAGAGAGTTCAGTGACTGAACCGCACATGAAGCTTCATATCAGCAGGAAATATTACGATACTTGAGATTTAAAACTTTAATCTTTATGGCTGTTAAAGCCTCAGACATGGACACCAATTCAAACTTACTTGGATTAGTTCATAAATTTAATGTCCTACTTAACCCATTTTTCAACAGACCCTCTAAATATCATGTGTGTAAACCTCACATCTTTATTTAAAAAAAAAAAAAAAAAAAAAAAAGATACCAAAGAAACAATATCTTAAGTCATCTATTAAACCGGTCATTTATAGCCCAAGTGTGCATGTGCACATTAAACTTCTATCCACACACATGCAGGAAGTCATGTTCTGATTCTCCATAGAGTGATCACTCTGCTTTACTCTTGCTCAAGAAAATCTAATTATGTACAAGAGTTATTGGTGAGGAGAGAGAAAAAGAGGGGAGGGGGGAAGAAAAAAAAAACACCCCAAACAACCAGGATTTTGTCCATTTTTTATTAAACACTTCTGCATCAGGGCCTGAATTCACAAATCCACACAGAGCAGGGCAGTGTGATGCTCAGGCAGACTCCTCCTTGGCAATACGATCTTTCTTGAGCGGACCCTGTGAGAGAGGACAAGAACGAGTTAAATCATGACCATGAAAATAAAATTCCATTTTAAGTCCTATTGGAGCATCTGCAGATGTACTTTAACCCCCCCAAAAACTAGCATGAAGAGCTTGTCGTCAGTGAGTGAACAGGGAGCTATGCACAGACGAGCCGTACTCCCCTGCCTTACCGAACGTTCCTGTAGCACTGGAATGGAACCCGGATTTCAGACTGGGAGACTGAAACAGGTTACGAACAGTGCACCGCATCAGCACAAACCCGCACGTTAAACTCACCATGAAGGCCTTCTTCTCGTCCACGGTCTGGAAACGTCCGTGACCGAACTTGGACGTGGTGTCGATGAACTTGAGGTCGATCTTCTCCAGAGCACGACGGCTCGTCTGCACCAGCAGGGACTTGCGCAGGGTCAACACCCTCTTCTTGGTTCCAACAACACAGCCCTTCAGCATCAGGAAGTCGTTGGTCACCTCACCGTAGTGGACAAATCCACCCTGAACAGAGAGAGACATCAAAATGTATTAAATGACATTCTGGTCAGCACACAGATTTCATCACTACATACAGACGCAGTAATCTCAATTCCTACAGCTTTATTAGTGACTCAGCAGCTCCCCCTAGTGGTGTAAGACTTTAGCATTTACTTCAATTCCAGCATTTCATTATGGATCATTTCCTCAACTCCAAGAATGAACTAGAAATCACATTATGGTTTGACAACTAGAGAGCAGATTCCTGACTCACCAGTGGGTTGATGCTCTTGTTGGACAGATCGTAATCTGTGGAGGCGTTGTTCTTGATCAGTTTGCCATCCTTGGTGTGGTAGCCCTGTCCAATCTTGTAGATCTGGAAGCAAAACTCTTAATGAGCATGTGCTAGTTTACTGTGAATATTTACAGAGCAGTAGAAGTAAAGGTGTTCACCTTCTTGTTGATCTCTGTGCGGTGATGGTAGCCCTTCTGACCAGCACGTGCAACACTGAAGGCCACGCGGGCAGGATGCCAGGCTCCGATACACGCCACCTTACGCAGACCACGATGGGTCTTACGGGGCAGCTTCTTTGTGTGCCAACGGCTCGTCACACCTAGAAAAACAAAAATCCAAAGTTTAAAATAGAACACTTAAAACTTTACATGAGCATTGAGAGACAACGGTGTGCTGTCAGAAGGAAGGCAGCATGGAAACTTTCCTCATGCCTTTCGGGCGCCATGCCTGACGCTTGATCCATGTTCTCATCACTACACACAGACGATTTTATTTATTTAAAAAAAAAAAAAAAAAAAACACCCCTGGGTAGACGAAGGTAAAACTCACCCTTGTAGCCATGACCCTTGGTGACACCAATGACATCGATCATCTCGTCCTGGGAGAACACGTTGTTGATGGGAATGGCCTTCTCCAGCTTCTCCCGGGCCCAGTCCACCTTCTCAGAGATGGTTCCACCATTCAGCTGGACCTCCATCAGGTGGGACTTCTTCTGCCTCAGGGGCAGCAAACGCATCTAAAGAGAAGGGGGGCAAGTTAGGTCAGGAAGAGATTTTCCATCGTGGTTGGTTGGTCGTCCTGCAGTTACAACCAATCAGAAGCAAATACACAATCCTAACACTCACCTGTGTGTGGGTGAGAACACGAATGACCTTGCAGTACTTCTTCATGGAGGCAAAGTCCTTCTCCAGCTGTTTCTTGCCCTCATCATCCTGCCACTTCTTGCTGTACTTGGTGAAAGCCTTCTTCTTGGACTTGTACCTGAACACGGGCCACAAGAACAGAAGCACAAGATTGGCACACAGTCCCTTCATAACCCCACAGGGTCAGCGGAAGGAGGCTGGGCAGAGCTGTTAGCCCGTCTGTATCGGGGCAACCGACAGCTCAAGTGGTGATTTCGGCTCATGGCTCGGCTTCTAAGGAGCTCTTTCCACCGGCCAGAGGAGCCTGGAGCTCATCAGGGCACAAGGCACCTGAGCGGAGCTGCGACAAAGACACCATGTTAGCCTCGTAAAGCTCCAACATGCACAAACCATCGAAATGTCTGGATATTTAAGGTGTGATCAAACAGAACTCACCAGTTTTTGTAAAAGCGGCGCCTGCACTCGTCACTGATGTGTTCGGCAAAGACCGTCTTGAAGGAACGCAGACCACGGGGGGTCTCGACGTATCCCACAATACCTACGATGATCATGGGAGGAGTCTCGACAATGGTGACCGCCTCCACAACCTCCTTTTTGTTCACCTCTGTAAGAGATTAGAAATACAAACTTTAAAACTGACCACTGGTCTCTACAGCAGAAATACAGCGTCACTAAATGACCGGACTCAGTACTCGACATTCAGCAAGGGCTCGGGGCCCAAATATGTCCGCCCGTCGAGAGTCTCATCACTGCTGCCATATAACTCATCTGTATTTAAAAAGGAATCAACCGAGTAACCAAATGAAGTATAAAGCACTCACTAGAGCCGGGTCTGTCGACCTCACGGACAATGTGGGTCATGCCTGCTTTGTAACCCAGGAAGGCAGTGAGGTGGACGGGTTTGCTGGAGTCATCCTTGGGGAAGCTCTTCACTTTACCACGGTGTCTGCGACTCCTCTTGCGAGGTAGGAAGCCCAGAGACCCGTGACGGGGAGCTGAAAACTTGCGGTGAGACTGGAGAGAGCATTAAAAAAAATATAAAGGCAAGTTGTTAAAAACCAGATTTATTTAAAAAAAAAATAAATCAATGTGATGAGTTTTTATTTAGTGCTTTATTTTGCTGTTATGCATAAGCAAAACGTGCTTCTCATTTACACAACGTGCAGCAATAAAAGGCTCAGGGTAAAACTGCACATGGCTAAACTTAAATCTAGCTGAAACTAACGTGCTCAGCCAAAATTTCAACTTACACTTTATCTTAACTTGGAAATCAATTTAATTTACTTAATGTAACTCCATAATAATTACACTATTAATGTACACTATGTAAAATGTAAAGAAATCACACCAAGTGCATACTCATGCAACGTCAGAAGGCATTTAGGACGCGGCCTACAATATTCCCGATTTCATAAACTTAATCTATTTTTTTTTCTAAAACAAGGAACGTTGATGCTTTGAGAAAGTTCGAATAATATGTCTTTTTAAAGCAAAATTTGTGTGGAGAAATAAAATAGACCGCGCTATATTTAAATATTAAGTATTATATTGAACCAGCAACACGCTTGGGGAAACGCCGCCATTTTATTCCGGCACACTGCTAAAACACGCAACATAAGCTATACAATATATTAATAGCATGTTGTTATGAAGCTAGAACAATCATTTCATATTAAATGAAGCTCGAAAAAATGGAGGATTTTAAGGATTTAGTTAAGATTGAATGAGTGGAGACAAAACACACAACTTACCATCTTGTCTCTGGTCCGATTGAAAGAGAACACACCAACCAGCGGCCTGCGCTTTTATAGTGGGATGGAACACGGTTCTGCGCAGACTCCGTTGGGATGTATACGTCATTACCGAGGGATTTGGTAGAGTTCCAAATAATTAATCAATAAGTATATTTATTGATTGGCTTACATTCGTGAGAATTATTTTGGATATATTTTTACAAATATTTCCTAAAAATACATATATACGTAAGTCTTCTTTTGTTGTGGATACCCTTGAGAACGATATGAAGGTCGTCTGGACGAATCAAATGCCGGCGCCTCATCCGGACATTCTGGCTATGCTGTTGCATGTGGCGTGCTAGTTAGCTGGTTAAGCAATGTAATACGATGTAAAAGCATAGACCGTATATGAAAATACGCTGCACAAACTATAGCTGTCAGGGGAGTTTCTGAAAGGACTGCATACACAAGAAAAGTCTGTAGGAAAATATTGTTCGCGATGGAACCGACTCTGAAGCTGGCTCTTTTATTAGGTGAACATTAAGAGCCGACTCGCACGTCTGAAGCGTTGTTAATGGCAATTCTGAGGGGAATTATTTAACAATCAGAATCACAAAGTTTGTTAATCGGTGAGTTGAGTACGGGTGTCTAGAAAACCTTTTAAGCTGTATACAGACAAAGACAAATTCTAACAAAGAACCGAGCGAATCGATTCTTGTTTGTGAGCTGAATCAGTTGAACTGACTCATTGGAAAGTGTCGGAAGTTCCTGGTAGTGGCGAGAGCGCGCGGCTTTTATTTTGTAACTTCAAACCGGAAATCGTGTGGCAAAGCGTACACATAGCAACGCAGATAGCGTTTCTGAGTAAAATAAATGAGAGATATTAATGTTGTGTCGGTGTTGCATAATAGAGTTGCAATACTCTAGTTTCGAGTGTAATATTTTGCAGAAAACATAAGCTTTGTGCACCGTTATGCCTCGACGCAAGGTGAGTTGTGCAGGCCAGGAAGCAGCGTTTTATAGCTAATGTAGCGAAGCTGAATGAAAACACAACTGGACTTGTGATGGATCGAATGTTTAAGAAGAACAAATTAAGCTACCTAATAAAATAGTTTTTAATTTAACAGGGAGCGTATAATTATGCACATGTGTAATGTTTAAAAAGACGCGTGTATGCTGTGAGGGAACTGAGGAGAAGAAATAAAGTACAAACTTTAATCACTGAATGATACAATACGAGTAGTGTATGTTTACCTTAATACTTAATAAGACAGCACATTGATAATCTAACTTTAAAAGTAGTTATCGTTCTAGCGTAATAATTGTGATATGAATATTCTTGCCGGTATTCTTTCATGTCGTTTTTCAATTTGTTTTTTTATTTTCCATTCAGAACCCATGAGGGGGTACAAACTTTTGCAAACTGAACTGTATGTAAAGCTTTCCAGATCTGTGAAGAGAACAGATGTTTATATTAAATTAATAAACATAATTATTAAATGAAAGTGTAACCCTGAGGTGTAGGTAAAATTGAACTAATTGATCCCCACACTGAAGGTGTAGCACAGTGCTGTAAGTGATTGTTTTGTCATACTGTGTGTGTTTTCTTCAGAGGGTCGCCTGCAGCAGTTCTGACGGCACGGAGGATTCGGATTTCTCAGCCGAACACACGGACAGCTCAGAGAGCGACACTCACCGGGTGAAGAACACTCGCCTCACGCGCTCCTCGCTCCGACTCAGCCGGGGCTCTCAAGGTACTCTTACACAGGTGGGGTCAGAGGCTCCGCCCACACAGTCCAGCCATCACCTATTAGATACCACAATCAAATATGTACAACTGCTTCAGTTTAACTGATTTTATATATATGATATATTCACATCACTCAGTGAGATGGATGGATGGATGGAAGGAGTTAGGGGAAACTAGGAAGGAAGCTAGGAAGGAAGAAGGGAAAACTGAGAATGGGGGAAAGAAGAAAGGATGGATGTAAAATAGAAAGGGAGGAAGATAACAAAGAAGGAATCTTAGAACGAAGGAAGGAAATGCAGAAGAAAGAATGAAAACAAGGAAGGAAACTAGGAGGGAAGGAAATTTCATTGATGTGAAGGAAGTGATGTGTTTTGCATGTGCTGATGTTGAAAGGTGATATTGTGGTTTGATGATAAAGCAGTAAAATCTCTCTCTCTCT
>JAOTRN010000025.1:21941891-21954405 GCA_028566695.1 Bagroides melapterus | reverse complement strand
CACACACACACACACACACACATACAGTATTACCTTCTTTTTCGGGACCTCGTCATCCAAACTAAATTCCTCATCACCATCTTGAAACGTAACTTTCCTTTTGGCCATTCTAAAAAGTTATTAAAGCATAAAATCAACACTGATTCAAAATAATATTCATTAGTAATAATTAATCGGAAAAAATGTAACGGAATTGTGATAATGATATTTCTAACAATGTTAGCTAATATTCAGTTACAAACTATTAATATTATCCTTTGCCTCATATATAAACTAATATAAAGAAAACAATTACTATATAGTAAGCATATTATGTATACAGTAATATTATCCACACACAGCTAAATAATAAAACGTGCAAAACCTACACACTTGAATCCCACCTGATTTACGTCTAATATCACTTCCTGTTCTAATCTTCACTACAAATTCATCGGCCAATCAACAGAAGTCTCAGGATTTCCAACCTATCCTAACACAAAATACCCGATACTTTTAACCAATCACCGCGCTGGAGGCAGGATCTAACACAAAACGCGTAGGAAAACAAAACGACGCGAGTCGAACGTATTAGCTAGTTAGCGAATCCACTGAAAGCAACTTTCTCCACAACTAGATGACAAATCGAATCGATTTGTATTTCGAATAATAAAACCACGCTAAGAGAAACTGTGCAACACATGACTAGCTGCGCCTACCTGGATAGTTTGGTTGCTATTCAAACTGCGCCATTCAACTTGCAAACGGACATGACGTATAGCGACTTCTTCTTCTTCTTCTTCGCTTGATGGCGTTTGTTACTTGAAAACGTTCAGTATTTGGCGCCCCTACAGTTCTGATAACAAATCACTGTACACGTGTTGGATGTTTTCTAGTGTAGCTAAATGAACCAAAATGATTAAGTCCTTACTGGGATAGTTAAGGAAATTCAAGCTCCTTGCTGTACCATTTCATTTGTCATTGATTAGTTTACAAATATCAATATAGGATGGACTGGCAATGATCATGATTCACTAGTTCTACATGATCCACATGGTTTGATTTGGCAGGCAGTGGCAACCTTTCCCACTCGTGAGACTCTTGAACTGGATGAAGGAGGGATTGTCAGACAATGTCCATCTGAACAGAGATGAGAGATACTTCAGATAATTACAGACTGAGCTGAACCATGCACACACAATTATGAAATGTGCTTTTGGACAGCAAAATGTCAGATGGAGGTGTACAGAAAATGTTGCTGTGTTTTACACAATTAGGTAGACAATGTTTTCGATCCCTGGATGGAGGAAACAATTGAGCCACTACAGTAGAATTGATTCCACCAGAGATTCCAGTGAGAGGAACCTGTGTATTATTTTTCTTGGCACAAACGATTGTGTCTCAGGTGCATTGGAAATGGTTTCTAACATTTATTCTTTCTAGTAATGTCTTCTTTAGAGTCTGCAGCATGTAAATCAGTTCATTCCTATTCATTCTTGAGCTGTGATGATAAATTATTTGCACTTAAACAGAAACAATAAAATAATTTGAATACTTTTCTAAAAGCCTGTTTCTACTTTACTGAACTTAATCACTTATCATGATCGATTGTTGTAGACAGGGAGGCGTAAAAATAGTATACAGTAGTGAAGCAAATAAATAAATAAATAAATCTACTGCAACCATCAGTCAGAAAACAATTCAAGGATTAATTTCAAGAATGTATGCGAGTTAAGCTGGTTTGGAAGTTTTGTCTTCAATCCTTCTACACTCCTACATCATTAGCAATAAATTAAAAAAATGAAATAATAGTGATTATATAAGTTTTCACCCTCGTTTAAAACTCCTACATTAGTTCTGGTACAATCTGTGTGCCTTCAGAAATCACATAATTATTTGAAAGGTGGCGATTTGTGCGCAATTATAGTGTCACGTGTTTTTTTTTTTTAGAGAACACACCTAAATCCCATTGTTCAGCTTCCTGTCACAAGCATAAAGCAAATGCCACACATAGCTCAGAAAACTGTGTGCCAAATAAATAACATAGTAAATGACTCATTAGAAATAACTCACCTTTAATTACACTGTGTAAAAGCACCACAAAAATAAAATTGTTTTTGAAAGAACCTCCTGCATGTTGGTGTTTAAACTCCTGAGACCCAGATGCTACTGTTGTGCACAATTTCTACAGACTGTTTCTCTTTATTCATATTCAACTATAAATGTAATGAAAGTCTTTGACCAGGAAGAAGTTTGGCAAAAGAATTATATAAAAGGAGGGTACATGGTTATATATGGACAATGAAGTTGGGAGAAAATGTCCTCACATGCAGAGATTCAGTCTCAAGAGGTTACAATTCAATTATTTTAAAAGCCTATAAAATATAAAATAACATTTTTATTTATTAATGGATTTTTTTAGTGTTTCATTTTTAATACTTGATTTTTACTGACTGTCAATATGACATGAAGAAGAGATTATTTTAACAAATTTATTACTGTGTCTTAGGATTTGAAATTACCATCGTTGCCTATGTCTGTAAAACATTCAGTTAAAGAGAGTGATGGGAATGAGTTTTCCTGACCCCCACACACACTCTACCATTTTCTGGTGCATGTTAAGTAGTAGCATGTTTAACTACTTTTGAAATATAGATAAATAGAATAAACAGAAACAACTGAACTCAACAGGTCATTTTTTTGTTCTGTTAATTTTCAGGAAAAGGAACAGAGAAAGAGAATAATTGACTTTCAGTCACCGGGCCGACCCCTGATAACCTCCTGCCTCATCACAGCTACTGTATATACCATTTTGCACAGACAAGCTTACTTACACAAAGAAAAATGTCACAACATTAAAGCAGGAAAGAAGAAGAGTTTCAGAAAAAAACAAAAAACAAAAAACTCAATCTTCAAGAGTCAAGTGTAAGTAAAATAATTTCTCTTCAAACATATCTGTGTGATAGAGAAAGCGTATCATTTAGTAGCTCTACGTAAACAAGACAATTTTTTTATTAACATTAAAAATAAATCTAGTCTCCACTAAACTGAAACCAGTTTTATGAGTAGTTTCTTTAGTACCAAATCTGACATTTTTCTGTACATAATTTAAGATCTAATAACACTTAGTTAAACTGCTAACTAATAACAGTCCAATCTCAGTCATATAGAATCTTTTAAAATATAATTTAACAACATATATGTGATAAATGTTGATAGGTTATTATTTTATTGTCATTGTTCCTTTTATAACATTCAAAGAAATACTAAAATCTTTCTAGCTTAATTGCTAGGTAATATGTAATTACAAACCAATCTCACTAATATTATAACATATTTTTATTATTTAATTTTACAATATATCTGAGGGAATGACTCATGTATTGTTATTATTATTATAATTATATTGTTATTTACTTTTATATTGTTCATAAAAACACCTAGCTAACAGTCTCCTAGCTTGACTGCTAGAAGGAATGTAATTATAGTATCATTTCAGTCCAATCCTTTTTAAAAGAAATTTACAAAAATTGTTGACTGAAGAATCTCTATATTAAACAAATATTTCACAATTTCACAGATATTAACTTTTATATTATTTAAGAGCTATCTAATGAAATTGCTTTTATATTTAGCTGTACCTAATGTTTCTTTTACTCACAACTTTATTAACTTAGGAGTGTTTGCTGTATGTCTTAACGTATTGAGTTTCATTTGAAAAATAAATACAAAGATGTAAATAAAATCGTTCATTTCAAAGTCTTTATTTCACTTATGTCAATCATTAACAACATTAATAATAATAATAATTACCATACCATAGCTACATAACGCTCCTAAAAGTATGGCAATTTTAGCAATTTGAGCATTTATTTCTTTTAGAAATGATTTGTTTTTTAAAATACTATGAGGGAATATTACACTAATAAGTACTCTCAGAATTGATGGCTAATGTTTTTTTACAGGTTAGCCTGCTAGCTACATGGCTCAGTTTGGTCACCATAGCAACATACTGACAATTTAGCGTACACAGAAACTTAACTCCTACTACTTGTTTTATTTATTTATTTATTTAGTTAATTCATCAATTTATATTTAGATATACGTGTGCAAAACCGCTCAGAAAAGTAAGAGTTTGTGATTTATGAAACACCGTTAGCCTTTTTGGCTAACATCAGCCAACGCAGTCTAGCGGTTTTGGTTACCAGGAACTGGGTCGTAGTCGGACGCGTTTATTTATATTTCAACACAGGATGCTGCACAGATGCCGGTTCACATCCTGAATTACCGCGGAACCACTACATCAGTGCTCTCCTTAGTGTATGAGGCAACGGCATTGGAGGCCGTATGTAGTGCACTAGATAGTCAATAGACATCTATTTGGAATTCGACAGAGTGTAGACAGCACGCCGGTAATATGAAACCTGAAAATTTCTTTATTGTTTATCACCGGTTTGTTAAGCGCACCGTATCATGAACAGACCATTTCTGACCCGGATTAAACATTTTAAAGGTCTGAAAATGGCATTGAAGGATATTTAGAGCGTAAGCACAATAATACAGGTAAGTTTAAACAATCGGCATCTTCTGTTAAAGTAACCATCGGGTAATTTTCTATTTATTTTAAAGGCAGAAGCAAAGCATTTCCATTACTGGATGAGAAATATATATCTAAATATAAAGGTGGACTTGAATGAATTCCTGCTGTGTTGAATTGACTCATATTGTAGATGTTAAATTAGGCAAACATAGAGAAAACATAAATAGAGAAATAAGTAAGAATAGAAATAAGTATACAATAGCAAAAAATAGCAAAAAATAAATATTTAAACGCACACTATGATAAATCATTATTACGCCTACTGTCAGGATTCAAGTACACCCATGCTACCTGAATGACTATTTTTATTACCTGTAGTGCAAAGAGTTACAGATAAACCATTAATATTAATTATGTTTCATGTAATTAGTAATTATTTTGTATTTAGATTGAAGGAACAGTTTAAATGTCATGTTTACATGCCAATATGTATGTATAAAATGCATAAATGTACGGTGTGTAGCGCTGTTGGAGTCTGGATTCTGATTGGTCTAGAAGATGTTTATTAATTTTCATTAAAAGTAGATTTGATATTAGCACAGCTGTAAATCACAGGTTTATATCAATGCATTCATTCTGGGATGTTATCGTTTCTATAGCAACGACTCGTTCACAGAGACTTGTGCTAGCGGATGCTTCATATAATATAAGAAATAAAAAAAAATGCGCATATGGTGAAGTTTTGTAAGATTTGTAGACACAGGAGTTTATGATTATTTACAACAAGAGTTTATCGCTGCTTATAACTGAAGAAATCAAAACGAAAGAAAAAAATAAATAAGGAATAATAATAATAATAATAAAAACTAAATAATAAATAATAATGAATAAATAAATTAAAGAATTCACTGTGGTAGAAGAGGAATAAAAAACTTTGGGACATGATTTGATAGGACAGTATTCCGTCACACCACACTGTTGTCTTGACAAGTTCTGGATATTGAAATCAAGTTGATAAGTTTTCCAAAACGTTCAGAAAATAAATCTATATTGAAAACATCCGTAGTTTGTAAATCCAGGGCTATAATAGAGCATCTTTATTATTCACGCCAGTCATTCTTATTGTTTTTTTTTTTTCCCTCAGTACGTTCAGATGATCCAGGCGGCGCTGTGATGAAGATCCACCGGAGAATCTTAACCCACTTCCTGTCCTGCACCTCACCGGTGGATAAAGAAGGATATCTTTATAAAAAGGTTCATCAGCTGTGTGTCATGTCATGTTTGGTGTCCTGTGTTTCAGCCTCCTATTTAAGTTATCTTCTAACACGTACTACACTGAAGGCTGTAAGCATGCTAGCGTATACCTACTGCACTAAAACTCTCATGCCCTCATTTTTTTTTACTGTCCTCTTTTTTTTTAATTAATATATCCAAGCTAAATTTATAATTGAGGTCTCGTGCACGACTCTTAATCACGCTCTGGAAAATTCCGTCATGTTCTTTCCCGTCTGCAGTTAACTTTCTGAACAACCTGTTCTTCATGCGTAGGTCTTTTTTTTTTTTTTTTCAACACACTGCATGCTTTGGATTTTCAGCTCAATAGATCTGGCACGCATTAAAGGGTGGATCTGTTTTCATAAGGATGGCTTACGCAATAATTGAGGGAGTCCTCTGTCAAGTCTCACATGACATCTAGTAACCGATGGGAGAAGAAATGTCCTGTAATAACCTCCTCACTTCACACTGTAAGATCTCGTAACAGTAATTTGCTGGTCGTGGCGGTGGTTATAAATTCAGGCACGTTTTTCACTTTCTGCCAGTTCAGCCACAGAGACAGACACAGACAGACAGACACACACACTCGAACCAGCGACCAGATTATCACTGTGAGTTTTTGTCTTACTACTCTTTGAGATTTGCTTATATTTAAAAAAATAAATAAATAAAAAAAATTAAGCTATATTGTTCCGTTACAAAAAGTAAATTGTGTGTAGTAAATCAGTCATGATGTGAGAAAACCTAAGTCAGAAATGTGTGTATATGTAACAGCTTTTTTTCCCAGCTCTAATTGCAAAATCTTGATCTTGTATCTTAATCAGTGAAAGTGCTGAGATTTATTACGAACCACAATTATGACACATAGCGCAAGACAGTTGTTATTCTTTTATTTTTTGGTCTGTGACACAGAGGGAGGTTTAATAAAAGCTTAAGAGTTCTACTAAACTATGTAGAGGTGTGCAGTTGTAGGAAAATAATCTGCAATGTGGTAGTGAGAAGTTCGATGTCTACCCAGGACGTCAAGTTCCTCTCTGCAATTTGTTACCATTCATTTTTTAATTAAAGAGACAAGCGTTTGATATTTTATTCGTTTTAACTTCTTTTTGATGTCGAATGTTCGTTCCTGTATTATTTATATTAGAGCAGTAATAAAATACACCATACGACAAGAAAAAAAAATGCAGCTTGACGTGTTATGAATCTGCGGCGTGTAAACTCCTTTCTTCCTGATTCTTTCCTGCGCCTGAGTGTTACAAAACAAATCTGTTTGTTTATCTGTTTATCTGAAGAATATTCTTTCCTCCATGCCGCTCCACAGAGAGGAAGAAACACGTCGTTCCTGCGCCGCTGGTTTGTCCTGAAGGGGAATCTGTTGTTCTATCAGGAGCGTCCGGCTGACCGCCGTCTGCTCGGCGTGATCGTGCTCGAGGGCTGCGTCGTTCAAACCGGAGATTCAGACGTTTCCTTCTCTCTTGTTTTCACCGGTCCTGGACTTCGCTCCTATCAGCTCGCTGCAGACGATCAGCCGAGTCAAAAGAGCTGGGTGAACGCTCTACTGTCAGCCAGCCACATCTACATCTCGCTGCTCGTCCGGGACCTTGCACATCTTTACCAAGGTTAGCAATAAAGATAGAGTTATGAGCAGTTTGTGGTTTCTTCTAGTAACATGTAGTCTGACATCTGCTTATGGAGGATTTTTTGGCGTTCTGATTTGTGTGTCTCTGAGCTAACGTTGCTAATAATTTTAAACTTAATTTCTTTGGTTTTATAGTTCTTGGGCTGAAGTACCAGAACATAATATTCTTTTGGTTCCTGGTTTTTTTTTGGGCTAATGCTACGGGTTATATCTTTGGATGTAAGGTCTTGGCCTGTAGTTACTGAGCCAAAGTTCTTAGGTTGCCAGAACCACATTCCTGAACTCTAGTTCCTGGCCTGACGTTCTTGGGAGTTTTAGAACCTCTTAGGAAAAGTTTCTTTTCTAAAGTTCTCATGGTGCTGTAAAGAGATTAATAATTTGGATTTTATTCTCCTTTTAATCCTTTTTTAAAAAAAACAGAAGCTAAAGAAGGGAAAAGCCTCAGCGATTCTCCTCATTCTTCTACAGCGACAGATTCCTGTGTGAAAATGTCCAGCTCTGTCATCGCTGCCTTCTATGCAGGATCACCGTATTTGGCTCAGAGTTCTGCACAGATACATCGAGACGCGAGAAGCTACAGTACGAGCCACGCCTACCCCGGCCACCACACCCACCACGCTCCATCCGTGCCAATCAGATCGGCTAATAAACGATCACCGAAACACTGGCCCAAAAGAAACGCCCACGTCACGCCTCTAAACGGTCCCGCCCCCAAATACGGGGAGTGGCCTTTAGTGGGATTCAACCCGATCGACGAATTCGTTAAACTTCACGAGTATTACGGAAACGAGGTGAAGCAGGTGAGAGCTGATTGGCTGAAGAAGAAACAGCAAGAGGCGGGCCATATCGAAGAAGATCTTATCAATTTAGGCTGATTTATCTCTGGATATCTCACACGTTAAATCAGTCTCAATGTGAAATAACAGATACTTTAATGTTAAGACCTAAACACCGTGCCGTATTACTGCTTGATAACGATCATCACTGATCTTTAGACCCAGTTCGTCTCTGTTATTCTGCATAGATTTTGTTTATTCTGTATCAGTTACAGAACATGTTAAATATTGCAAATGAGCCTCAGCTGAAGTTTTCTCAGGCAACTAAAAGAAGAAAGGGATAGTGAGGAACGACCAAAGGAAGTGAGACATTTGAGCTGCGTTGCGACTTTTACAGAAAATGATCCCTAAGATCTTCTCTCTTCCTGTTGTGAACACATCACCACACTCCACTTCTTTATTTCTGTTCTCATAACAGAAAAGGAAACTAGAAGTGTAAAGATTGGCTAATTTATACCGAGGGCACGAGTTTGTTCATTTAACCTCAACCTACAGTAGCAAAGCCAAGACATACATTAGACCTAATTTGGAAGATGTGATTTTAAATTCTGGATTTTTAAATTTTTCATGAACGTTATTTAACTAACCATGAACTTCATCATCACACCTGCAGCACATAACAAAACTATGAGTTAATGCATGACGCTAGTGTAAAAACTCAGCATGTATGCTATTGATGGCAATCCATGAAGCGATGTCAGGGGTCCAAGCATGGCTCAGAGCACCAACAGGCAAAGTTACACCAGGCAGTCCACAATCTCAAGACAGAAAAAACAAAAACAATTGAGGGTCAAAACCTGGAACACGACATGGATAAATACTTAAAAAGACCTCACAAAAATATTAATATAAGAAATTATAAACAGACAAACATATCAAGGACCAAACATGGAACAGGTGACCACAATAGAGCAATGGAATAAATACAGAACTGGGGTGGAGAGAGGGACAAATATAACACCACATAGCACTGTAAAGTAAAGTAAATGAGCCAGCTTGGAACTTCTTGTACATTCATTTTTTTAAAGATCATAAGCCAAAATAAGGAAAAAAAGCAGTGAGATAAATTAAGCACAAAGGGACTAACAGGAAGACCTAAATAAATATTTAACATTTATAACCAGAGACCAGAGTTCAGGTTATCAGCTTTAACATTCTGGACATGCTGTAATTGAATTTTTGCTCATTTACCTGGACATATTTTTAGTCACTGATTGAAAGAGTCAGATGAAATATGTACATTTGGTGTACAAATGGTAGCTCTAACCTTTAATCAGTTGCTCTTAATTATTCAGCTTTAAACATGTTACAAATTACTACATGATGGAAATTAAATTCCCATCACACCTTTAATCTACAGTATTACATTTATTAAACCAGTCCAAGCTCAGAACCCTGCTGTTTCCTGTAATTCAGTATTACTGAGAAAGTCACAAAGGTTTCACACTTTCTCATTTAAGCGTTACTATTAGAGAATAACCCTAAAGTTGCTTCTCCATAAGGCTCCTGGCAGGTTAAATACCTCATAATTTACTCTTGATAATCTTTTATAGGTGTATCATTAATCATTCCTTCTCTACTTCTACTTAAATCTTTCTTGATCCGACTCTTATCGAAAGATTGACGGATATATTTTTACATTGAAGTGTATTTTATTTTATTCTGTTGTACAATAATGTAATCATGATGCACACGAGCTGTATCATGTTAAAGTCAGAAGTACAAGCCGCTGTTCAGGAAAAGTGTGAAGATTTTAATCGCCAACAGGGGGCACTATTCTCTATGAATAAAGTTTATTACTGGCTAAAACATTCTTTAAACCAAATGGAAAATATGACTGAAACTGAGTTATTCAGTTTTATGATATTCTTTCATTTATTTTTATTTTTTTAAGAATGGATGTGATTGTAAACTTTTTTTTGTCACAAAACATGAATAAACTTTATACGAAGTGCACAGTTGTGCCTTTCTTTCAGAGTTAAATGCACATTTTGAGAGTTTATGAGATCTTTAATACCTGAATTAATTAGCGTGCTTATTTTATAGTTGGATAACGTTCTATTCAAATTTTTCATTTGCTTCGAGTGATAAAAACTCAACAGCAATAAAGATCATGAACATTTAAGAATATGACACATTTCTGTCAGAAATCTCAGAACGTTAGGATTGTATTGTGTAATTCATTTCAGATGTAGAGATTATTAGCATTTATGATGTCAGAAATCCTGTAAGGTTAACTGAACTAGTGCTATCCTGCTTTATAACTGCTTTCTTGAGTTATAGAGATTATGAGCATTTCTAAATATGACTTAAAACGCACAGAAATCCTGGAAAGCTTACTAACGTTTTCTTAATAGCTACATAGAGATTATTAACACTTATACCATAAATATGACTTAAATTCCTTAAACACCAGTTATTTTATGTTCTCTAGCTATAGAGATTATTAGCATTTATGAGTGGAACCTGTAAATGCTAGTATGAGCTGTGATGATTATTAGCATCTATGCAGTAAATATGACTTGAATTTCTCTCAGAATGTCAGCTTATGCTATCCAGCTAGCTAGATTCAGAATTGGACATTATTTAGGAAAGTGACAAATTTCTCTTATTATTTTATCTGGCTGACTAGCTTCAGAGAGTAGAGAAAATATGGCTTCAATTCCTGTCAGAAATCCTGTAAGTATAGCTTGAATGCTTTCTTGCTAGCTAGTGTGATCTGTGGAAATGATTAGCATTTTACAGTAAATATGATTCCTCACAAGTCAGCTCATATTATCCAGCTAGTTTTAGCCATGCAGATTATTAGCATGTGTGACTATGACTTAAATTACTATCAGAAAACTAACTGAAATAAAAAAACATATTAAACAGATATAACATATTAAACCAATAATAATAGAAATCTTTATATAGACCATTAATATAAAACTGGGATTTGTAAAAGATTTTATAAAAAAAAAAATAATAAACTTCTGACCAATCAGGTTAGAGAAGTCACCAGTTCAATGGTCATGCAATACATTTATAGAATGAATTAAATAATATTTTAAATGATAATATCATAACATTCAAGAAGTTGCTGTATATTCTGTTACATCTATATTATAATATATAAAACAGTGTAATGTGTTTTCAGCGTTAACAAAGTAATTACTAGGTACTTCGGAAAAATTTAAACCATCCGTCAGTCGCGATCCGATGCAGCTGAGACCGAGCCGCAGTCAAAGAGGAACATGACAACCATAAACCTCCAGGAAAGGATTACAGCGGCATCTGCAAAGGACCGAGACGTCAAAGGTTAAACATGGAGGTCAAAGGTCACAGGAAGTGTGAGACAGGTGTCTCTAGGGAAAAGCAAAAACAAAAACTTTCTCCAGACACAAAGTGCTGATCCAGTGTCACCAGAGGGAATGTGACATTTCCTGTAGTTCTCTTTCCTGGAGAATTTCCAGGTTTTGGGCCTCATGATCTTTTGTAAGGATCTACACTGACATGAAGACAAGATTGATCAGTGATTTAATAATAAATCTTACATGTGTGTTTTTATAAATTTGAAAGAGATCACCTTGTGTTAACGGTGAACGCTAGTCGATCGTCATCAAAGAGAAAGAAGACGTGTAGACTCACAAGCAGTTTGTTTCACTATTTTTGGTGCCTCTCAGCTGCTTCCCATAAGCCTGCAAACTATAAAAACCCCCAAAACACACCCCTGAGGAACTCCTGCAAGCTCTCCTCCACAAGCTCTCCGCCATATTCCCTTCCTTCGTTTGTCTCGTCTAATCCTCTCTGGCACACACAGCAGTGGATAGCCTCACACTAACACAGATCAACTTTCACTCAGAGAGAGAAAGAGAGAGAGAGAGAGAGAGAGAGAGAGAGAGAGACTGAATATGGACACAGCCATAAGACGGATCTTCATCTGTGTCTCTATACTGGGAAGGGCATTAAACCTATTTTTGATTGGGACACACTTAAGAAGTGGCCACTAAATACAGTCATCATCCCTGGTGTATAAATCACATTCTGTGATTTTAAATTAACTTCTGATAAAAAGCCTAAATTTTAGATTTTCAGGTGATAAATTTAAACAGAAAGTTTTAATGATCTCCAGAATTAACCTTGGATTAAAAATAAGAGCTGTTTGGACAGGAGTGTGTGTGTGTTGCAAATTTTCTATAAATAATCTTATTCACAAGTTACCCTTTTTTAAGTTTATTTTTTTCACCTTAAGTGTCAGCCAGA
>JAOTRN010000025.1:21904507-21916537 GCA_028566695.1 Bagroides melapterus | reverse complement strand
ACAACCTTTTGGATAAAATTTATTCAGGAACCTTTAAGAATTTACCAAGTCTCCAGACACTGGATTTAACTAATAATGGCATCAGAATGTTTATGTCTCAGTCGTTTCAAGGACTTCCCAATCTATCTAACCTGTTTCTCTCTGAAAATTCATTACAATCCCTGCATATGCTGGCAAACCTTCCATCACTTAACGTACTTTATTTAGACAGTAACAAAATCCAATCTCTGTATGGGCTTTCAAGTCAAGCAAGAAACACAAAAATCATTAATTTGCAGTACAACAGATTAAGTAATGTTGAGAGTTTTTATATGATATTAGCAGAGTTCTCTAGTATTGAAATAATATACCTTGGAGGCAACGTGTTTTTATGGTGTTACCTTAATGCTAACTATTCTGTGTCACCTTTAAACAATGTACAGATTCTCGACCTCCACATGACCGGCTTGCACAATCTCTGGCTACAAGGAAAGTGTCTTGACATGTTCGACCACCTTCACCAGTTGCAGATGCTTTATCTAAACAATAATTACATGCAGTCACTTCCAGATAATATTTTCAAGGGTCTCACCTCTTTGACTTTTTTAGATTTATCCGTCAACTCTCTAACTTATATACCTAATGGCATATTTCCTGAAAGTCTGAAGAAACTCAACCTTGCTTTCAATAATCTCGGTTCTGTTGATCCACAAGCCTTCAGCACCCTGACCATCATCAGCTTGTTCGAGAACCGATTTCTTTGCGATTGCGGACTGACAGACTTACAGACCTGGTTAAATGAGACAGATGTGCAAATGTTTTCTCCTGCTGAGGAACTGATGTGTGAGTTTCCTGAACCGCAGCGAGGGAAGCCTCTACTGCACGTTAAGCTCTGTGAGGACGTAGAGGACGAGAAGAGCTTTGAGGAGCTGAGGCTCACGCTTTTCATCTGCTGCACCATATTTATTATGTTAACCACCACAGGGCTTATTACTTTTGTCCGGCTGCGTGGCTACTGCTTCAAGCTTTACAGAAAGGTGATTGTAAGATTTGTGGACGGAGGCCCAAAAGCGGCTGTTAACAATGACTTCGTGTACGACGTTTACTTGTGTTTCAGCTCTAAGGACATGAAATGGGTGACGAAGGCACTGCTGGAAAAGTTAGACACACACTTCTCTGATCAAAATGAACTGCGTTGCTGCTTTGAAGCACGAGACTTCATACCAGGAGAAGATCATTTATCTAACATACATAATGCAATCTGGAAGAGTAAGAAAACATTATGCATCTTGTCCAGAGAGTTCTTTAAGGATGGCTGGTGTTTGGAGGCCTTTAATTTGGCCCAGACCAAGATGCTGGAGCAGGTCCAGGATGTTTTACTGGTGCTTCTTGTAGACAATATACCACAATATAGACTGATGAAGTATGAACCGGTCAGAACCTACTTCCAAACCAGGAGGTATCTCTGCTGGCCAGAAGACAGCCAGGACTTGGAGTGGTTTTATAAAAATCTTAAACAAAGTATATTAAAAGACACCAAAAACAAATCAAAGGTGAAAAAAGGTGAAACAAACCGCAAGGTAACAAACTGTGAAACTGTGACTGCTCTTTAATCCCTGGGTATATTAGTGGAAAGACATGGAACCACATAAAGCTGTGATTGAGTTGGTTAGTGGATTAACGTACAGACAATTCTGTCTATCTACAGATAGGACACTAGAAAGAAAAGTGTTTTCTACACATTTACAATTACAGTTGTATAATTTGTGGAATATTCAGAAGTTTGTTCAGTTGTAGCAGTTATAAATATTTGTTCTCCTGTTGGACTGTTTCTTTTTCTCCACGTTAGTAAGCAAAAGAAAAAACAAACCCCAAAACGCAGCTCAATGACAGACCGTGAAGTGTAAACTTGAGAAACCACAAAAGTGTAAACTGATGTGAAGATGTCAGAAACTCTTTCCAAAGCACAGACTCTGGAGACTCTTTCTGCGAACCTGTTAAATTTATGGCTTCTTAGAGAGAACTTACTGCAGTTATTTGGCATTTCCTGTGTAAATAAGAAAGATTTCATTAATATAAACCTGGTCTGCAGATGTTCTACTGGAGGTTGGAAGTAATGGAAAATAAACCGTCGAAATGAATCAATACCTTCATAATAGATCAGAGAATTCAACAGTGCTGTGAAATTAAATAAAAATCAACTTGTTGACAGAGAAATATCTACAAATATGGACATTTTTAAAACGACTACTAATGTGGATTTTTAATGAACCACCTGTGGCGGCGGGGGCGTGGTCGAGCGTCAGTTTGTGAATGGAGGGTGGAGTCCAGGAGAACAAGCTGAGTATGATGTGATTGCTCACTTTAAGCTAGCTTTAAGTGCAGAAAGTGAGAGCAGCGAGAGAGAGAGAGAGAGAGAGAGAGAGAGAGCGAGAGCTGAACACACAGAGTGTTCAACGTGAGACGGACATCTCTTCTGCCTTTCGCTTCCTCGTTTCTGTAACACGCCCACGTATGGAGTGGGTCAAAGGTTACACCAACCTGTGTGTGCTGTTCACTACTTATCAGCTCTGTCCTATTGCACAGCTTCCAGGTTTCGATAAGAAATAATTAGGTTTTCCTAGCAAACATAATTCCCAGTTACGAGGGGACTTAGAAACTTCAGATATCTCAAAATCCTCCCCAAATATTCCATAACATTCAAGTCATTTACTAGGTCATGCGAACAATTTAATCTGCATTATCAGAAACCATTCCTAAGTTATTTTCCAGGTAAATCGTTGTACATTTAGGTGTTGCCAGATTTTTAGGCTTCATTCACGATTCAGTGCCATTTGCAGTGTAGCATTCCCATATTCTAATGCTCCCAGCTCCAGACTTCTCTGTGCGAATGCTTTCTTGTGATCGTAAGTGCAACCTTTTTTCTCTAAACATGACAAAGTGCAGTACTGCCAAAGAGATCTGTCTGAATGATTTAGCTAAAACACAGAAATGCTGTTGAAGACACTTACGAAATATTATATATATTAGTAATAATATATTACCAAACAGGTATCATTTGTACCATTTGTGGCTTGTTGGTACACAATATAAAGTTATTACAGGCATAAAACCTGCACACTTCATCCTGTAGCAAGTTTCTGAAAGTGAATCTTATTTTCATATGTAATCCTGGATGTTGAATCTTTGTCTAAAATGTCTGTTGTAACCTAAAAGCCCTTTAATTGTCAAACAGTTTACAGAAAAAAAAACCTGATGTTTGGAAGAAACAAAATGATTTTTGACTCATTAGTTTCAAATGATTTTACATAAACAATTTACATCACCTGTGTTTCTAATTTCTTTTACTAAGGTTAAAAATACAGAATAAAACAATAAGACTAATCTGTTACTCAGCCTAAATTCAGAAATACTTTAGAAGATAATATTTCCACACTAGTAGATTCTGAAGCGAGAGAGTTTAGCTGAAAGTTTTGTAAGTGTTAGCTCCATTAAAGGTCATAATTCACAATGGAAAAGATAGCAGCAGAAAGAAGGAAGTTACAAAATGTTCAGTAAGGCTTCATAAGCCCTAGTGCTGCAAGGCTTGTGTAGTAACAGCAACCCAGACCGTGGGGCCCTAACAAAGCCTGCTGACATAATCACACACACACACACACATGAGTAGGAATGTATTGTGGTGTTAATTTATTTAGTAGCCAGCTTAACTCTCCTGACGGTATAGCTGACGACTTTAATACTGGGACTGGGAGAAGTCCATATTAAATTCTCCTCGTTGTCTACAACCTTCACTTAATTCACCAGTACACACTGAATGACCTCTTCTTATCTCAGGAGAGCCATAATTCAGAGCAAACCCACTGCCTCCCTAGTGACAGCCATCTGCTCTGATTTCCCACTACATTATTAACTGCTTTATTTAGTACATATTGACTGACATGAATGACTTTTAATGAGGGTGGAACGGTGGATTCAACTGATACACAAAGGTACACAAGGACGTAAAGAGGAGACGCAAACAACATCTCTCAATTTATGACACAAACTGATACAGCCAGGATTTGTGAGGGAGTTTTTCCTTGTCACTGTCACCACAGTCAACTCAGGCTTGATCAATGGGGATAAATAGAAACACATAGAAATATCTATTAATCTTGAATTAATAATGTTTGTAAAGTTTCCTAGTATAATGTTAAACTATAATGTTAAATTAATGCTCATGTTCTGTAGAGCTGTTTTGAGACGATGTCTGTTGTTAAAAGTGCTATACAAATAGAATTGAACTGAATTCAGGCAAGATGACAATGACACACTGTTCCTTATTAAGTGGAACATTTAATACGTTATCATTCCACATAATATCAATAATGTGTTTGGTGATTCTTTTTTTTATTAGTCATTTTTTGCAGTGTGTGTGAACATTAATAAATCAAACAGACTCACAGTTCATCAAATGTCTGCTGTCAGGTGTAAAGATTTTAACTAATGAGTCACATCTAGCAACACACTTCAACGCAAACGACACATTTAAAAATATCACAAAATACATATATGAACATAAACATAAACAAACAAAAAAACTATTACAGTGACCGAGTATTTAAACCCTTTGAACCTTTATACACACACACACACACACTCTCTCTCTCTATCTCTCTCTCTCTCACACACACACACACACACACATATATATATATATACATCTATAATACATTTAGAGGAATTACATACCACATAGAAACCTCTAAATGAAATAAAAATGTTCCCCTGGTGTCTACTCTCATGCAGGTCACCACTCTTTATTTTTAGTTGAATCTCTGCTGCCATCTTTAGGACTGTTCCAGTGGTGAGACTGTGCACATGAGCCTGATAAAGTATAAATGTTTTTAAATCTCTCTACACCTTATCAAAAACAAACAAACAATGTCTGTTGGAAACAAACCTAGCCGTATCTCAAATAACGTACATCAACCTGCTGGTTACTTTTTAGTGGACGTTGTTTGAATCCGTCATAACAACACTCAAGATTTTAGAACTTTTCTTCATAATAAATGTCAGAAGTGTAAAGAAGAGTAAACTGCCAAGTTCTCACAAAATAACAACAATACAGCACCAGTTTACGTAGTAAAAGAAATGTTAAACACGTGTAGGGGTGTAACACAAGAGACTTAAATGTGTCCGGGGTTCTGCATTCTCAATATTATGTGCAGCAGCCATCCTGAGTATTTAAACAGCCCAGTGTGTTCACGCAAGTTATAATATTTAGAACAAAGTAAAGCTCTTAGTAGTTGTTAATAATTACTTTTTAATCAAATGTGAAGGAAGAAAAAATAGTTTTGTGAGATAAGGTAAAGTGACCCTCACGATACGCCATGAGAGTTTGGCGATAGGTATCTTGTGTGTAACGTGATTTTTCTGTTCAGTTTTTAATGTCGTTACACCCCAGGTCTGTATAATAAGTCCTTTGATACATTCATATTTATTGTGTTTCAGATTGTCTTCATTTAAATTCACATTGAATCCTTTCAATACAGAATTGTCTGACTGTATTTATAATCACACCCTCCAGTGTCACCTAAATGAGGATGAGGTTCAATTCGGAGTCTCGTTCCTTTCAAGGTTTCTTCCTTTTCCATCTAAAGGAGTTTTTTCCTCACCACAGTCACCTCAGACTTGTTAATTGGGGATGAACACAAACACATTTATAAATATTTATATGTCTATTAATTTTGAATTTTTGTCATTTTTGATGTTTCCTTGTATAATATTACTCCCTTTTTATTATCTTCATGTTCTGTTATGTTCAGAGCTGCTTTGAGAAAATGTTCGTTGTTAAAAGCGCTATACAAATAAATTAGCATTGAATTGAATTGAATTGAATTGAATTGAACTGAACTGAAAATGTAAAAGAAAAATATAGGACTTCAGGTGGGCAGTCAAACAGAATATCCATAAGAATGTTCTAAAAATATCATTGTTTGTCAAGAAAATGGTGGTTTATAGTTTTAAACACTAAATGCTTCCCAGACTCAAACCCAGAGCTCACTCATCATAAAATTAAGTAGAATTCTCAATATTTCAAAAGAAAATGTTGATATATAAATGATGTAATTGTGCCTTGATGGCCTGGTTTTCATCCCAAACTGAGAGCTCCATTGTGTTGTTGCAGTAGACTGAAGTGTTTTCAGACATTCTGGTGTATGAACCCGTGACGGTTCTCCAGAGCTCGAACAGACAGTTGTGGTCAGACGGCGAGAGTGAAAGACCACAAGTTTGAAAATTTAGACCTTCAGGAAAATTACTATGATGGTGTATTGTAGTGTTTTTCCCATTCATAAGAATAGATAGTAAGAATATTACAACTGACAAGAAGTGATTAAATGTTTGTTTATTACTGGATAAGGTGTAATTTGTTTGTGCAGTCTATTTTAAATTCGACTGCGAAACATCCCTTAGTGATGGTGTCAGGGCTGGTTTTAGCTGTTGTTTCAGACTGGGAAATTTTCTGAAGACAATAGATGACTGGGCAGAGCTCATCCTACTAGACACTGGTCAAATGTAATGCGATCACAGACTTATATAAATGCGTTCTTAGCTAATAACCATGCGTTGTTTCAGAGTTGAACACAACACTGGTGAAACATAGTGGAGACACTGTTATAGCTGGGGGATGTGTGGCTCCCAGTGGGACTGGGGCATTGGTGTGTGTTTATTTGAGAAAAATAGCAGGATATATTCTGAAGTTCATAGTGTTATACTTTCTGTACAGATTCAGTCAAATGCTGCAGAACATCACAGAGCCCAAAACACGCCACATAAACAACTCAAGAACTTCTCAAAGAAAAAATATCAAATTTTAAATACAATTAAATGAGTCAGTCACCTGATTAAAGAAAACTTAATGCCTTAACTTAAGGCAACTGAATGCAGGCAGTTATAAAGTATAAAGTTTATATTTGTAATCGTTAGTCTATCCGTTGAAATGAAAGGGTTTACGTATAGCTGAAATTCTTAAACTGCCAATGAAATATTTTTGCACAATTTCATAAATGAAAGCTAATAGTCTACATGTCAATCAGATTTTGACTGATTCATTTCATCCATTGCTGCAGGGGACTGAGACAAAATGACTAATATAACTGTCCAGTTACTTATGGACCAAACTGTATCTACTGTGGGTGAAACATGAATATGAACCTTTTCACCTTTTCTAAATTACTTTCACATAATAATTCATTAACATTCGTGAAACACTCAGATGAGCCACCAGGCCAGTAGATGGTGAGATGTCATCATAAAGGGTTCAAGAATAATGCCCTTAACCCTCAAATATTCAGGGCTGTAAATGACAGAAATATTTAATAATTAAAGTTGCCCGTGATGAGCGTGTCTGTCAAAATACTGTACACCTAAGAGAAAACAAGCAGTCACTTTTGTCATGGAAAAAATGGACATTTCCACTTCAACATGAACTTAGCCCTAGATTCCAACATATTTTGTTGAGTCAGTTTATCATTTTACCTTTATCAGTTTCACAGAGCTGAATATTTCAGGAATCTTTGTCATTCTTTGTTAAAAATGTGGCCAAACCCAAAACTTCATCTGTGAAGGAACAGTGTGAAGGACTGAGCTTTCAGGTGTGAGTCCATGTGACAGTGGATTTCTCTAAAACAGAACTGTACATAGCACACAGAGTTTCTGTAGAGCTTCAGGGAGCATGCGCTGGTTTTACTGCTGCTTTTTATTATTCAAATATCTTTTCATGGGAATTAGAAATTCTATAGTTTTATATGTACAGATCCTTTCTTTAGTGAATGAGTGACAGGGAGTTCGTAACACGTGACGGTTTAGTAATTTTATTTTCAGTTCTTTTCTGAGTTTGGATCCTGCTTTACACCTGTCATGGCTTGCTTGCTTCATGTTTGTGATTATCTCTGGAAACCTGATAACCTCCATGTCAGAGCCCTGAGTGAAGATACTGCTTTGGGGTTTCAGTTGTATTTTGTTTTCATGCTTCTATAAAATAGTTTTTTGTTGATTATATCAAAGCTCAGTTTTTAAGATTACTGTGATTAACTATAGTGAGGGATTCGTCTTCTTGTTTACTGTGTGATTCAGTGGTGAAGTTTGTTTCTGTCATCTGTGTCCTGATTCCAGGATGGCAGAAATTTGAGAACACGTGATTATGATATGGCTGTGGGCCATAATGTGATCAGCAGTAGAATTTTACCCACAAATAGTTTGTCTCCCTTCAACCCCACAGTTAATTTGGCCACTTTAACCATTCCCACACTTCCCCTGTGCTTTTTGTTTGAGCTGCTTGTCTACAGTAGAGCTTCATGCTTTGATCTTGCTGTGATAATATGTGATACATAAATATGTGATACAGATCAAAGTTTGGCCATAATTTAGCTAAAGACTGTATGTCCAAACATTCGCTTCAAACAGACCATTTGGAAGAATTTCATTTTTATCCAGAAGATTGCTCAATTTTAGGTCATTGTGAGAATTTGTTGCATTTCTTTTATAAAATCCCTCCAGGTCATCAAACAAACTGCAAACGTAGTGATCTTGTGAAAAATGACTAAAATATAGCAGAGGACTTTGTGTGCTGGATGGTGGAGGATCATTAGCACTTATTTACCGTAGATTACAGGCTGTACTGTCTGAACATCTAATCCTTTATCAGAGTCGGAGTGCTGTTTCTGAGTGGGACGTGTGTGTATAACGACCTGCTGTTGAGAAGACAGTATTCATAACGTGGCCACGTTAAACAAAACTACTCATTTGGTTGCTAAGATAACAAGCCTTGAGCAAAACAAAACTTCTTTTATGATACCGCTGCATCTTGGTAAGTCTCACAATTCTCTCCAGATTTGATTGTGATGGTTATTACGGGTTTGTTTAAGAATGTGCATGTTTACACAATACATCAATCACAAAAATGAATTATATTTACATTTAGTTATTTTGTGCTTTAACTTAAAATCCCAGTCTGACTGTTTTAGACTGATGTGGTAAATAGTTTGTCTAGGTGTTTCCAATGAAAGTGGAAAAAAATTTGACTTTAAAGAGTCAATTACTGCTTTTAAGAGTCAATTCCAGAGGCCAGAAAGTATACGTTAGATCTATAGTTTCAACTTGTAATACTTTAGTCGAGTGGAAAGCCAAGTTATAGTCCAGAGTCTGAGATAAGTCTAAAGTCCCGAAATGTAGTTTTCTAATGTGTAGCCTCTAGTGTTACTAGAGTCCCAAGCCACATAAACTGAGACACTCTAGTAAAGCAGTAATCTGTGTTGAATCCCAAACAGTGTAATCCAGGCCAAGTCCAGTGTTTAGCATTTGACTCAAGTACAGATTTGCAACACGTAGACAAAACCAGAAGCCTAACCAGTAACCAGTTTCTAGTCTACAGTGCCTGGGACAAGTCCAGAGTCCTACAACTATATAACTATAGTGTCTAGTTCCACAGGGTCCACAGTCTCTAGTCGTAGATATTTATTTGAGTCCAGAATCAACTTAGGAGTATGTCGTGTATTTTGTGGTGCTAATCTGCAACTGTGTATGTGTAACAAATGAGAAGACAACATGGTGAGAATCAGACACCAAAAGGTGATGGTCCCTGGATTCAAATGATAAACAAACTGGTTATTGGTTAATGAAAAGCAAAATTCAAATCATAATTAAATAAAACAAAATAAACTAAAGTTAACACCAAGCTAGAAAAATGTGCATGCTTTGCCTATGACGATCTCTCAACAAAGAATGAGCTGTTTAAAAGACACAGGTGGGGGAAAAATCCAGAAGGATGAGAAGAAAATGTGGTGAAACCGAGGGAATAGTGTTTGATAAGAAGAAAGGATATAATAAGGTACATGATCTTGAGCCTCATTTTGTCGTGTCAGAAAAGCGCTGATCATTTGGACCGGCGCTGACTGTCAATAAACTGCTTTTATACCACAAGTATCAAGATGTAGAGGGTGAATCATGTCCCGAGTGACAGAATCTTAGACCCAAACATATAATCTGAGCCAATTCAGCCAGGGTCTAATTCACATCCAGAGACCCAGGTTGAATAAACTGAGTCAAATCTATACATCCAAGTCATATATGACCAGTCAAAGTCAAATCCAGAAAAATAATCTTTAGTGTTCAAATAATCTGGAGTCCCATGCTAAAGGTTTCAGAGTCCCACACTGTAGACACTAGTCACGAGTCAGGTTCAGAGTACAAAGCCATAGAGACTGAGTCAAAACCAAATTTCCATTGTAGAGTTCAGTCTGTGGTCCTAATCAATCTGCAGGGTCCAAATTTACTCTCAAGGTACAGTGTGTGTGTCAAGTCCAGAGACACAAGCAGTAGGGTTTGAACTCAATAAAGCCACCTGATGTGGGATGTATTAGACAGACTATATCATTTCTTTTTAAAGCTTTCTTTACTCTTTATCTCATAAACACACACACACTTTATGGTATATGCTTTAATTTGATTCTTGGCTTGTCTATAAATAGGCAGCCTGGGAACTGAAGACTAAACCAACACCATCATTTTGACTAGACTGAGGTTTTCTCATTTTTAGTGAAAGGATGCGGAGGTGAGCGATGTCTGGTCTACCAGTGCCGCTCTGTCTAGCCAATGCACAAACCACACACACACAAATACACAAATACACACAGGCGCACACACACACACACACACACACACCAATTAAGAGCGTGGCACTATGTGCATAGTTTGAACTCTAACAAATTATTTTGTAGCTCATTTTTAAAATACAGAAAACGTTAGCAGCATCTCAGTCCCTCTTATCTTCTTTCTCCTTCCATCTCCATCGAGTTTATACTGATGAGACTAGGATAAGACTAGCTGGAAATTTTAAAATGAATTTTACAGTCTTACTCCCATCAGATCTAATCATCAGATTAGAATCCCTCTGACTGACAGGACTTGTATTCTTTAAACACCTTTGCCTTTGGATCACCTTTCAGTCTTCATGATTTCACTATGAGTTTTTTTTTTATGTTGGATTTGGGTTTTTTTTTTGTTTTTGGACCGTGTCAGTGGTCCTTCACTTATAAACTTCTGGACATGGATGTGAGTCAGACTCATTACACGATGCCGCGTACACAGACAACATTCAAGCTTCTTTTCCATTGAACGCTTCCAGCAAGTTCATTTCTGATCCTCTCACTGCTACATGACCTTATACACTCACACCCTAAGCAGACAGACCTCCACCTCCCCCTTTCACTTTAGACAGACCTGCTCATTCACCCATCCACTTTACACTTGGTCTATTATTTAATTATAAATAATAATTATGCTAGCTGCATAGCAGGTAAATGAAGTTTTGAACATCAGCAGAAGGTAAATGAACTATTTTTCAAAAGGTAATCTTTTCCAGATGTTCATATGATCATGACTCAGGGATGTTACATCTGACTGTATGCCTTATTCCAGAGGGAATATTATGACAATACTTTAACACAGAAAGAATTTGGTCTGTTTGATCTGTTCCTTAAGTTTTGGCAAAAGTTAAGTGAGTCAGTCAAAATGTTCTGAATACACTCTAGTGATATTTTTGGTTAAAATATACTAAGAACAAGTTTCTCTTCTTAGTTACATTATTGCAGCTATGGAAACCTTTTCAGTTATTTTTTATTTCAATTATTTTCATGTTAGCATGTTAGAATGTCCACATTCATTCTGAAAGCACTGAACTGGAGACTCTTCCCATAAACGTTAGATACAGAAAGCTTCACACCATCAAAAGCATTATGTGGCATGTAATTTTATAATCTAAATTTTAACAGAATAACAGCACGTGTCTTCCAAATGTTTCATGGCGCTGGCTAAAAGTGGAGGCTGTTGTGCAGTGTTTATTATATCTTATCATGGATTCTACACAAGTCAGCAACACTTCTGAACCTGATTGACTTGTATCCAACACACCGTATTGTATTGTGAATAAACCATCTTTTCATCTCAATCTGGCAGCACAGTTCTCCCTTATCATATAACAGCTACAAACCATCTGCCCTCTTCCACGAG
>JAOTRN010000025.1:21621245-21631245 GCA_028566695.1 Bagroides melapterus | reverse complement strand
TACACAATACAAAAAAACCACAACCTATTTTTCTGATTTGCGCACTACATGCTAAACGCCATATTAGCTTCTTCGCAGTTTAGCAAAGCCTTAGATAACCGTGTATGATGAGAAACTTTATACGATGTGCTGAAACCGCAGTGGGGTGGATTACTCTTCATTTTCATGACAGACATTTTAATTTTTGTGCCTCACACTGTAAACGAGAAGGACGGAATTGCAGGTAGGAAGTAAATTTGTGAGTGGGGAAACAAATAATTGTACCGAAGGATCGGTTCAAGGAATCGTAATGTCATAGCTAATTTGCATAGAATTAAGAAATTTGTCGTTTATAATAAATGTGACGCTGAACTAGTTTAAATAAATCACTGTTCCGTTGTTGCTGATGTATATAAAAGATGAAATGTTGCTTTGTTACTTGTGTGAACGTAGACGTTATTAGAGGTTATTGTACAAGCACCTTTCACTGCTGTTGTACCTGCCTGGCTTCATGCATGCTCAATACTAACGAGTGTCTTCTGTTTTCATTTCTCATCCCTCTGATCTTCCCCCTTCCTTTTTCATCCTCCTCAACCTGCCCGTCTCTCATCCTGTCCATGGGACGATGCTGTAACATCGCCAACCTGACATCCCTGACCCGTGACCTCATGACCCCAGTGAGAAGAAACACAACTTGACCTGAACCCATCTCCCTCTCCTCTTCTTCCTCTACATCATCCTCCTTGGAGTCTCATCGGCCCTGTGTACACATCTATTAGTCACCCGTTCACAGATGTGTATGTATGCGAGAAAAATAGGATCTGAAATCGTTCCCAGGCCTTCCATGAGTATGTGGGGTCGAATGCTTGAAATTGATGACCAAGAAAGACTTCCCTGAGCGAACTGATTTACTTCATAAAGAATAGTATACCTCTTCCTCACTTTCGTCTCTCTTTCTGTCTTCTTTGCTCGGCACTTTCCCACCTTGCTGCCCCTAGAAGGAATTGTTTCGTCTCCCCAACACACGGGCTGCTAGCTTCTCTGGTCGCCTACCATCTGGGCTTTATAATAACCACCAAGAGGATCTGATCTCATCTGGCCAGACCAAAGCCCTCCTAGCGACCCTCTCAACTGAGGCCCTGCTGCTTGCCACCACCCTCAGGCATCGCCGGCTCCTTCGAGAACAGAGCACCAGCTCTTCAAAAACTCCCCCTTCACTCTCCAACAACCACTCTTCATCCCCTTCAAGCTCATCATCCTCAGCTTCAACCCCTTCTCCCGTGTCCACCAGCTCATCCCATGACCCAAACCTCGTGACAGGTGACAGTACGACAGACAAGACGAAAGGAAGTGATGTTGTGCCCCAGTTTGTTCCAGCTACCAACATGGAGTGAGGTACTCGGACACCATGCAAGGTAGAGGTGGAAAAACAACAGAAACACCTTGTATTTATAGAGAATAAAAACTTATTAGTCATGTAGAATCTCCTCCTCCATCTTGGCTGAACCCTCAAGGAGCCTGGAGGAATGATGCAGGCTGCATCCCACACACGCTGCCTACCATCTCTCGTTCATTATGGGTTTATTCTTCTCCCATCTGCATCCTCCAGAACCCTGATAGTACTGCCAGTTTCACTCAAGAAGCCCACAGATTGGTTTGGACCCCCTCCATGTTCCAGCTCTCCATTACGTCAATGGGCCAGCAAAATACCACTCACATCAGGCCAGAGAAATGACTCTCTACCCCAAGCTCGGTCATCCATCTGCCGAATATCACCATTGACAGACCTAGTGGTGTCTGGTAGATTTTTATCAAGTGTAATTAGCTAGACTGTGAACATGTGTGATTGAAGGTAGATTTGCAATAATCCAAAAGTGAGTACAGTAGTAGTCAATGTATGTAAAGATTTTTATCATCTCAATATTTAAAAATGGCGGAATGTGAGAAAAAAAACAAAACGATACGGTAGAATCAGCATTTCTTTTTAGTTCGGGGACGGTTCCTCTGGGTAATAACAGAACAGACAAAATACTGCACTAGGAACAACGATGATACCCGACGGGGTACTTACAGGGGTGTGTTACCGCTGGTCTACCTTTGACACTACGTATGTGTTCTTGCTAGCTTGGTGAACACAAGTAATAGAAACCGGTGCTATTGTCTTTTTTTAAACTTGATGGGATTAACAGTATGTATAAGAAAATCAGTGTTTGATTCAGAGTCTATAGTCCCTGTTATACGCACACTTAAGAGACAGAATGACTATTCATATGGCTAATTTGTCGTATTTCCATATTTCTTCAAACTTGGCACAAAGTTACAAGTGCGACAGATGGATTGTGGGATGTAGGAGGACGTTCGTTGTTTACAAGAAAGTTGCAGTTGGCTAAATTGTCCGCCCGTATGTCCGAAGGTTACTTAAGGCACGTTACTCCGTGACGGAGGTGTACTGTAGATGCTCCATAAAAGCACACCGTTCGCAACCGTTCATTTTTTTTCTTAGCATAGAGTACAATGATTGTATCTGACAATCAGCACGTGATCGATTAGCACACTTTGGTTTACCCTCAGGCACTGCCACTATGTAAAGCTCTGTTTTATTAAACAATGTACAAAAAAAGAAAAAAAAGAAGCAGGTGGATTCATCCAAGAGGGGGGTTGGTGTAGTGTAGCGGACTATGAGAGATCGTTCTTGACCAGTCAGTCCACAACGTTTAGCTGCTCTTAATTCAGTCATTCATTCATCTATCGGAGGATTGGTGCAATGTTTGGAGACCTTGCCTGTTGACTGGTGGAACAGCTTTAGATAGATCTGTAGATAGACCGTAACCCAAAGGCCCCATAGACTTCAGGAGCCTTTTCCAAAGCAGGCTCAAAACAGGCAGAAGTTATCAAAAAATGTCAGATCATTCAGTCCATTAGGATAACTTCTCATGACTCAGTAACTCATAAGCTGCTTGATTTGGCCTAGGGGCAACTCAATGCAAATGAGTCATAGACATGGTTTTTCATCTTGCTTTTTAAAAAAACAAAAAAACAAAAAGGAGAGTATTAAAAGAATACGGATTTCCTTTCTAGCCGTTTGATAGAACAAGTGTTGGAAATGGATTTGTCTCAGTGCGAAGACGAACACAACGGGCCTGAATGCGGGGCCAGTCACTGCAGAGGGCTGCCAGAGGAGGGATTATTAGCACACGTGTTCGGGGAACGTTTTTATGGATAAATTTGGTGCAAAAAAATCAGCTTTGGAAGGATTTCTGTTCCATGAGGGAAAGCGACTTAATTACAGGAAATAAATCTGGCTCTTCTGGCTTTGGCTCAGTCTGGCAGTAGGCGAACGGCGAATTTGCCATTTCTAGGGGAAAGAAAAGAGAAATAAAGATGTGCTCTCTGCAGAAGCTTTGTTTTACTGTGTGCAGCTTTTTCTTGGCAGAGAAAGAGAGAGGAATAGAGAGAGAGAGAGAGAGAGAGAGAGAGAGAGAGTGCTCATGATTTGTGGCCTTTAGAGAGGCTGACAGGATGAGTCAATCCAGTGGCTTGATTGGCAGGTGGCTTTTATGTCATCTTTATAAATCATCACTGGATGATTATTTTATTTATTTATTTTATTTTATTCATTTATTTTTGCTTCTTCGTCACTTCTTTTTTTTTTTTTTTTGACAAGTTTCAAAGCAAAAAAAAAAAAGACGCCAAAGATCTCCACCTGCAGATGGAAATCAGATCATCATCATAGATTAATTTTCAGTCTTTGTCTTGAATGTGTATGCTTTTAGTTTATTCGGTTTGTGTGAAGCAGCACCATAATAAATTAAAAGCACAAAATAAATAAATAAGCAAATAAATGAAAAAGGGGCGGAGTTTGTAGAGCAGCCAAAAATAAGTAAACCCTCACAAATCCTCATAATTGTGCTTGAGTGCTGTGCTTGCAGCTTGGCTAGGTCAGAAAGTCATCACAAACACACACACACACACACACACACACACACACACACACACACACACACACACACACCCCGTCCCTGTCCCAATAATGATTATGGCTAATGAAGGTGTTAGTACCCTCAGGCTATGGAGATCTGAAGGAGGTCCCAAACTACTAGACCACGCATAAACCATGTTGAAAAAAAAAAAAAATCATAATTTTTTATTCTAATATCTGTGATTAGCTTTGGTTTCTGTTCATAAAGAATGTACTATGTATCTTTCTTTTTTAATAGGTTGATGAAATGATCCCGAATCAAAACAAACGATGCAAGTCTTTATCATCTCTTTTGTTTTATATTAACACAAATTGCTTTGTACAGCTTTTTGTTCACATTTTTGTTCTCTTTTTTATATATATATATATATATATACAGTACAATATTATATAACTACAAAATTTCACATCACACAACCTTTATTATTTATTCATGAGAAAAACATTTTATATCTTGAGTTTGGAAAATATTGACCTAAATGTACAGTATGAATTCTATGTATTATAGAGTTGCTACCGTTTTAGATCATGCGATTAGGAATTTTTTGTTAATACATTTTTTTATTAGTTCTTTTGTGTGAAAACATTGGGGAGGCCAGACCGAGACCACACCTACCAAACGTTAAGCGAGCGAGCAAGACTCGGAACTGCGAGAGCGGCTCGATCGCTCTCTCTCTGCACTCAGTGTAACCCTGATCCGTATAGAGTTTCGAGCAAAAGCTGGTATTGAGGGATAACTGCGAAACAAACAAACGTGTCTTTTATTTTGTAGTGAAAGCGTGTCGGTTAACGGTTACGTCTAGCTAATGTACGATTCCATTCTTTTGCGCTAGCAGAGCACACTTGCAATAGTACCGAAAGCACATGAAAAACATTAACGACGTGTAGATTATTTTAAATTATTCGAACTTTATTCGAGCTTTTACTTGACATGTGGATGTTTGGAAATCTTGGCATCAAACAAATCTAGACTGACAAGAAAAAAAAATTGCTGATATTATGTATATATATATATAAAGCATCATTCTTAGAGTTCTACAGAAAAAAAATGTTATGTCCAGGAAATTACTAAAAAAAAAAAAGTTTTATTTCAAATAAAAGCTAAGGTATTTATTAAAAAAAAAAAAAGAAAAGAAATAGCAATGCATGTATATTATAAAAGCAGTCGCACGGTGCCATTGTTTAAAAAAAAAAGTAAGGAAGAAATAAAGTTGTCTACATGTTTTATCAAAAAAAAAAAAGAGACAGAGAGACTATAGAAAGGCACAGATGTAAAAGGAAATAATAATAATTATAATAATAATAAAGTTTAGAGTTAAAAGTAGGAAAAAAGTGACTTTTTTATACTTCAGATATGTTCGTGGCGAAGGCATGTCCAGTCTTACTGTAATCTGTGGTGACGTGGTAACCGGATTTGATTGACAGTTGCCGAGTATGTGTGTCACAGAAGGATTCAGCCGACCAATCGCGGCGCAGAGTCCGTAACGTGACCCTCCCATCTCTAGAGTAGTGCGATATAACCGACACCTCTATAAGAAATATAATAAAGATCTCTATATAAATAATCTATCAATGTACAAATATGATAAAGATGCCTATACTGAACAAAAGAAGACGCTAATTTATTGGTGTGGATGCCAACGACTTTGTGAGAAATGTGAAACTTTACCCACCCCCACGGTCCAAAAACCCCACCCCCTCGAACCACTCCCCTGCTGTACGAGGAATTCAGAGAGCTGAAATTATTTTGTACATACTTGCTGTGGTGGTGTGTCTAATAAACTCCAGCTCTCTTCTACAACCACGTTTCAGTGCCTCTTCTTGATATTAAATATATTTTTTTTTTATGTTTTGTGGCTGAGATCAAATTTTGAAATGATCAAATAAGATCAAAAATGTATTTCTATGGATTTCTTTTTAAGGTACACCTAAAGCTGCTTTAAACAAAAAGAATAATAAAAAAAAAAAAAAGAAGAAGAAAATTTATCATATACACACAGATGAAAAAAGCTCAGCTAAATCCTGATGCACACAAAGGTGTGTGCAAAAGTTTGTACCAATTTTTATGTAAAAAGAAAGTTTCTAGAATTTTGTTTCTGTAAACGATAGTTCTTTGTTTTTTGTTTTTTTTATTATGATAATTAAATTTTTCATATCCACACAGGCTCAGAAGAAAGGTCCATAAAGGCTTTTGCAAAAGTTTTTAATTTTTTAATTAATTTATTTATTTTTTATATTAAATGCCAAGTATTATATCTCACAGGATCGTGATGCTGCTCAGATGCAGAAGATGCAGGAGAAGTTGTAGGTATTTAAATTAAAGGAGAACATCGATATTGACAATGTCCGCTTTATTAGCACACCCGGTTCATCAGCCAATCATGTTGCAGCATTAAATCACGCAGGTAAATGTTAAGCGGGACAGTTCTGTGGGTGGAAACACCATGTTGATAAGAGGCCTGATTGGTTCAAGCTGCCGGGAAGGATACAGTAAGTCTAATAGAGTCAATGTGCTGAGGAGAAAACATTAAACCTGGAGGGGTGCCAAGAATTTTGAAACGAGTCAGGATAGAGTCTTGCCAGCCAAGTGAGATCCGGCTTGGGTCAATCTGTGCTCGTGATAGCCTTTTTTTTTTTTAGTGTTCTTGGCTGACAGGATTGGAAACGGACTCGTTTCAAAATTATTGGCACCCCACAAATTCTTACTTCAATAACACTAATCATAGAGAAATGAACTGAACTTCCTGTAACGTCCGATCATCATCTCGGGCCCTTTTACTCTTATGTCTGAATGTGGATTTACAGAAGATTCTGTGCAGTTTTCCCCGTCTCCTTCCTTTTATTTTTTTTTCCCTCAGCGACTGAAAGTACTCGGCGATCTTAAACGCTTCCTCTAGCTTTGTGTGAGGTAAAGAAAAAGAAAGCCACATTTAAACAGCTTAATGTTCAACGTAGTATTTTTAATGGCTTAATAAAAGAGACGTTCGACTTCTAAACACATCGATTGTTTAAAAAATACTTAATTAACAAAAATATTTAAGGGACAATATACTGTAAAATGTTCTTAATCTGTCTTTATATACAGTAGTTTAAAAGTAATATAGGTATTTAAAAAAATATTAATAAGGATGAAAGTGTGTGTGTGTGGGGGGGGGGGTGTTTCTATGACGTGTGTTAGTGTGTAATTTGTGTGGAAGTGTATGCATCATATCAGTGTATTTGAAGATTTAATGACTGAATTTAAAATCGAATAAAAACCTGATAGAAATGATGTGATATAATACTGTTCAGATAAAAGGGTAGAAAAGTCTAGATGTCACGTGTGAACGTGACAAATGTTAACCGAGGTTAATTTTCTTGCCGCTGAGCCGGTCTTCGGCCGTCCGTTCGGCGGTACGGAGTGTTTCTCAAATCTGACGGGGAAAAAAAGAAGAAAAAGAAAATTGAGTCAATGACGGAAGTCCTAATGGTCCAGGCATTATTATAATTTCTATTTCTTGTTTTAATTTTCTCCTGGATCTCTACATAACAACATGTTCTAGAGGCAGCAAAATCACAGAATTTTATTTTGATCGGAGACACGTGTGATTGAGAACTTCTACATAAATGTCTGACACTTAAGAAGGAGTCTGTGACATCTCTATCTTTATCGTTTAAGACAATACAGCGATCCCACTGCTGTTAATCCAGATGTTAAACTAACAGCACATATATTGTAGGAGCGGCTTTTAGATACTTAGCGGTAATAGAGCTGAAAGAGGAAAGCGAGCTTCCGCAAGCTCTTACATCACAGAACAATAAATTAATACAAAATGATAATTTCTTATAAATGCGTGACAAAACGAATACAAAACAACCGACAGTGTTTGTGAGAATAAAGGGTTAATGTTTTAATAATCCATCACATATTAAAAACGGGGGCCATCAGAGATCATGAGAAAATGCGACAAAACAAGAAAGAAAAAATAGAACGATGTCATTAGTTCCTACAGATACGTTTCCTGTAGCTCATGGTTACCTGTAATGATGTCCTCGATGGCTCCGTCGGTGACCTGCGGCTTCACCTGCCTCTTCTTCAGCTCCGCTATCAGATCCATCTGAGGCATCTTGGGCATCATGGGACCCTGAACAACACAAAAAAAAAAGGTAAGTGAAAGGTTTAAAAGAGGAAGAGAGGAAAAGATGGAGTCTGGTGTGTGAGTCTGACCTTCTGAGGTGTGACATCCTTCTTCTTGGGTGAGGACGTGGTCTGCTCTTCCGCCACCATCTCCTGCTTCCTCCTCTGCTCGTTCTCCTGCTCCGCTTGCTGTCATGGACGGAGAACCGGATCACTCACATGCTTGATTTTTATTCCCTTTTCTTTATTTACGGAAAAGTTTAAACATCTGAGTTTATTCAGAAGAGTTTTATTCACTAGGGGTTTCTTACCAGTCAATTTTATATTATTACTGATTAATATTAATTATTTGGATTACATAATAAGATAAGATAAGATACGATAGAACCTTATTAAACCTTATTAAAGGAAATTCTTTCACCAGAGACTGCTACAGATTACAAGAGAAATAAATATAATGAAATTTTCTATATATATTTCATATTTATGTAAAGAAATAAATCTAATAATTCTTTATATAAATATAATTTTATGTTTTAAAGAATGTATTTCATCTGAAGCAGTAAATATAGAGTATTTTATTATTTTTACCATTTTATTTATTTTTAATATAATATATATAAAAAATAAATAAAATTATAAAAAAATATAATTTTATTTTATTTTATTTTATATATTTATTTTAAATGATTATTTATTTTTTATTCTTAATCTTTATTCTTAATTAACAATGCCTGTGCATGTGTTTTGAGGACTTTTTTGTTTTTATTTTATTTTATTTTAAACTGTTTTGTTAAAACTCTTCCATACCTAGAACCCACGCTTACAGCCGATCAATTTAATACATTTTTTAAATAAAGATCCCTAAACTGTCATTTTGTTCATGAATTAAAAATCTTTTTTATTCCTTTACTCAAAGGTCAACATTAATAACTCATTAAACATTTCCAACCTGAATATTAACAGTACACGTTGGAAATAAACTACGTTGGTGTTCGTTATTATCACGCTGGTGTTCACGTGGCTGTCTCACCTTGTAAGCTTTAACGAATCTGACAAACAGAGGGAAGAACATGGAGGGCTGCGTGGTCTTCGGGTTTTCCCCAAAATACTCCACTAGTGAAACATACGCCTCCTGGTGGACAGGGTGTGGAAGAACACAGTAGATTTTATTACACGTTACTATATCGTGTGTGGAATTTTGTGTGTGTGTGTGTGTGTGTGTGTGTGTGTGTCTCCTCACCTGCGCCGTCTTGCCATCTTTAACGAGCGAGTCCAGCAGCGGGCTGTTGACCTTAACAAACTCTTTCAGCGCTGTGATGTCATCCTGCACCATGAACTCCTTCTTGGTTCCCTCCATCCCTCTCTCTAAAGAGCGCACGTCCTGCAGCACGCCATCCAGAGACACTGAGACGAACACAGACGTGGCTTTAGATCTCCAGGAACTCATAAAACCAGCAGTAAAGTTTACAGGGTGAGTAAAACTGAAATGTAAACGTAAACATGTGGCTACACTGCAGCATGGTGTGTCCAGGTGTGTGTTAAGGAGTGTGTTCAGGAATGTGGTATGGTCTGTGTCCAGGTGTGTGTGCAGGTTTGTGTGCTTAGGAATGTAATAAGGTGTGTTCAGGTCTATGTCCAGGTGTCTGTGTTCAGAAAAGGTGTAAGGTGTGTGTATAGGAGTGTGTCCAGGTGTGTGTTCGTTAGTGTGTCTAGCTCTGTGTTCAGGTGTGTTTATAGGTGTGTGTTTATGAGTGTGTTTATGAGTGTGTCTAGGTGTGTGTTTATAGGGGTGTGTTCAGGTGTGTGTTTGGGTGTGTTTATAGGAGTGTGTTTATTAGTGTGTCTAGGTGTGTGTTCAGGTGTATTTATAGGTGTGTGTTCAGGCGTGTTTAGGAGTGTGTGTGCAGGTGTGTGTTCAGTCG
>JAOTRN010000025.1:21531206-21541398 GCA_028566695.1 Bagroides melapterus | reverse complement strand
CCTCTCTCTCTCACTCACACACACACACACACACACACACACACACACACACACACTCAGCAAGACAGAGGAGTAAAGCAACCCCCCCCCCCTCTCTCTCTCTCTCTCACACACACACACACACACACACACAGTGCATTTGCCAGTTTTAGCCACAAGAATGATTAAGCCTGAGGGTGATTTCCTGGAAAATTACAGAGATCGTTCTCAAAAGCCCACACTTCTCCTCTACATGCTGATCGCCTGATCTTCCTAAAGCACTCCTCCCCCTGCACACACACACACAGACACACACACACACACACACACAGAGTCGTGAGACCTCTTCACTGTTGTGCCAGGCCTGCCAGTGATTTCCCGGTATCGGCTGGTATGCTCTGGCAACACCACTGCCATCTGGCACAATTTTTTTTTTCTTTTTAATCGGAATCGATTGAACTGTAAAACAACCCTCCTGCCTCCTTCACACTCCCTCAACACTATCCCCCCTTTAACACTTACGACCTTTCACACACTCCTCCATGTGCAGTGATTGTGTGTGTGTGTGTGTGTTTCAGGGTCCTGGCATATCCACCCTCCGAAACATCTCCTGGAGGTCAGGAGGTTAAAGGTCAAAGCTTCAGCTGGAAGCTTCCTGGCTCCTCCTCTCATTCTGACATCAATAAGAAGTCTTTGTTGTCTCCTTTTTCTTCCCCGCTGTTGCAAAGTATCATAATGACTTGTCTTTCCAGGTGTATGTTTTCTGTCCACTAAAAAGAAAAGACCTTTAATAATATCTTACATCTTAAAAAATGTGGTAGAAATGTGCCTGGTCCTCTTAATGTTACATAATACTGTTTGAATTAACACAAATACAACGTTAGCTAACGTTAGCTAGCTAAAGCTAAAACTAATGCAAGTGTATATTAACGTTAAATCCAGATGTCACGTAACAGAAAATTTCTCCAGACTCAGAGACAGAATGATTCACACGTTTCGTCACCTCTCTTGTTCGAAGGAACGACATTTTACGTTTCTCTCACTTCTTGTTTTCTGTTATTTTGTCCTTTTGTTTAAATGTGTAAAGTTTCCTGAATCAGGTTTCTACACTTGAATATATTCTTACGTAGATTTCTAATGTTCACTCCACAGTAAGGTGCACACTACAGCTGTACGTTGCTGTAAGACTCTTGGAGCTGTTCCTACTCCTGGTTACCATCATAACTTTAGCACTGGTCCTCACAAATCAGACCTTTTTTTTTAATTAAAGCTACTCGCTTAAAGCTACTTGCTCACCGTCTGTCTGTTCAGAATGCTCGCAGTCGATGTGAAACATTATCCAGGGCCTGACTCTGAAGACTCACACACACACACACACACACACAGTTGCACACCTTCCGTGTTTTACGATTACGCCTGCTAATTTTAGTGCAGGCACACACACGCACACACACACACACACAATAGCAGCTCTACCTTCATGTTCAAGTAAAAAGAGATGATAGGAGTTGTGTGTTGTGGTAGTGAAAGAAAGAAGAGCATGCATATGTGTGTGTGTGTGTGTGTGTGTGTGTGTGTGTGTGTGTGTGTGTGTTAATAAGAGTCAATGTTTAACCAGGGCGGAGAGAAGCAGTAAATGACGGGCAGCCTCAGCAGGAAAGATGGTCATAAACCTTCCACCCATCGCCTTCTTCATGAATGAGGCTTTTTCCTCATCGCTTTCCAATATGAACCGTGGCATTGACGCAAATAAATAAATAAATAAATAAATAAATAAATAAATAACTTTTTTCGACAATTAAAGCAGGAAGAAAACAATGTAGTGTCCACATAAAACTTCTGTCTCTGCTTAGGATAAAGTGCTTGTAGATTCACCAACATCACTAATATCCACGTCGGTGCATGTGTGTGTGTGTGTGTGTGTGTGTGTGTGTGAGATGGCAATCATTTCTCCAGGTAGCTCAGATTGGTGTGTTAAAGCCTGGTGTACGAGTCGTACGTGTCACGTGCCGTCCGATCCTGCCCTGATCCCAGGTGTAGGCTTTAAACGCTCTCTGCTCCAGGGGGCGCTGGACCATAGCTGCCCCCGTTCTCTGACCCCAAGCAAGAGCTTCCTCTCTCTTCATATTCATGAGAACTTTCAATTGTTTAAATGAGTCTGAATGAAGAATCTTGTGCTTGCATTGATTTCACCAATTCAACTGCAAATTAAAAGAATGGAATAAATAAAATAAAAGCAGATATTTGTGTCCACAACAATCACAACATTCCAGTGAACGAATACTAAAGCAAACCTGTCGGAACTGAGCTGTTAAATGAACGTGGGATGTGGAACAGATGTTGACTCTAAACAGCACGGAGTTCTCCTCTCTTCCTGGATGGTGATGTCCTGTAGAGGGCGCTGTGATGAGGATGAAGACAGAGCGCTGTGATGGCGTGTGATCCCGAGGCCTGGCAGTGGCGTCGTGGTCCTGGCACAAGCGGCAGCGGAATGATTCATCCGGACAGGAGATGCAGCGATGGCATCGTTCCCTGCTTCACTTCTGTTTCCTTCTCCCAAGAGACCAGGGTTTGAGTAGAACGAGAGGAAATACCTCCACTCTGCCAACCGTGGGCCTCTGGACAGATGTGTGTGCGTATGTGTATGACCGTGCGTGTGTGTGTGTGTGTGTGAATAGGTGGGACCAACCAGACTCCACTTTTTCTCCATTAACGTTTCATTCCCGGCTTGGTTTCAATCCTGACAGCGTTTTCTTTTTTCCCCGTGTTGTGTGCGCTTTTTTTTCCTTCACTAAGACTCATTTTACAATTAACTGTTGGTTCGAGTCCAGAGTTTCTGGTTCGAGTGTCGTGTCCAACAGTGGCAGAAAACAGTGAACACACACGGAGGGAGGAGGGAAACAATTCCAGTTCAAGTGAGCAGAACAGAAATTTGGCCCGAGGAACGCAACGGTACAGCGTTTTAACGTCCGCTTCCTGCCAGGAACCCGTGCGTGCTTCTTTCCCATGATGCCCTAACAGCTGCAGCGGGTGCGGCGCCCCGCATCATAACACCTTCAAGATGCACAGAAAATCGTCTCAGAATAAAAGAAATGGGCTTCTGTTTCTTTATAAACATGGAAAAGCCAGAATGAGTAAAGGGAGACTGTTGGGAAGTTAAAATAAGACGTGAAGATGGGAAGACGTGGTGAGAGAAAAACAAAAAGAAAGAAAGAGGGAGAGAAAGAAAGAGAGAGAGAGAGAGAGAGAGAGAGAAAAGAAAGAAAGAAAGAAAGAAAGAAATGAAAAAAGAAAGAAAAAGAGAGAGAGAGAGAGAGAGAGAGAGAGAGAAAGAAAGAGGGAGACAGAGAGAGAGAGAGAGAGAGAGAGAGAGAGACAAAGTTTGTCATTTTTAATTTTATTTTATGATATAAAGAATTTTAAAGCCACTGGAAGGTTGTGAGGTCGAGTCCCAGGACAGGATAAAAATAGCGACTGCTTGGATGGTGCTTGGTCTCACTTGTGAGTCGCATGTAACTGAGTGAAAGAACAGTACCTGTAACAGTACCTGTAACAATACCTGTAACAGTACCTGTAACCTTAACCCAATCCTCAGACCAAACGAGTCGATGCCTGAGAGCACTTGATCCCGTAATGTCTGGAAACACCTGCATGCTTTTGCTTGGTGACTGAGCACACTGTGTGTATTCAACAAAAACATGGCTCTCGCTAGCGATTCTGATGAACGGGTTGTTCACTGACTGAAACCACGCATGCGTGTGGTGAAACGAATGTTATACAGAAAAGATCGTACCGTGACAAAAGACGCCGAGCTCGCCGTCTCGGGCGTCAAATCAGTGTAGAGCACGATGTTTAATGAGGGGTTCTCATGTCTGTTAACTGAAGCTACACCAAAGATCTAATCAGGATAGTGAGTGGAATTAAAAGAAAGAACAAACTGAGCACTAAAGCGCCACACACACACACACACACACACACACACCAAATCTCAAAGGAACAGTGTGTATTTAGAGAGCCACTGACGAGTGTGCTTGGCTGTGGTCACCCTTGGCAGATGCACAAACTGTTAATAGCACGCGCACACACACACACACACACACACATCTGTGTAGTCTGACCACCTGTTGGAATGTGTGAGCGGTGTTGGGCGCTGCAGTGGAGGAGGTCTTACACACACGAACGGAAGTTTCCAGAGAGGGCTTTCCCACATTTCTGCCAAACCCCGCCGGCCCCCTGATTCTCCTCACACACACACACACACACACACTGAGGTGAACCTTAACTAACTCTTTAGATCATGATATACTACTAAACCTGTGGGCAGGACTGGATTTATTCCTTAGTCTTAGTTCTAAACTGATTACAAAAAAAACCCTCCTATATTTCAAACAGTTTCAGCTTGACTCCCCTCCAGGAATATAAATCGATCAGGAAAGGCTACTATTAGCTGACAGAGAAGTGGCCCAAAGCGTTGGGTAAGAGATAATTAGAGCGCTTTCTCGGAGGCAGGCGGCTCCGGGGTCAATAGTCCGGGCGGATGAGGACTATTGATCCGCGTTAGGAGGAAGCTCGCTGTTGCTGACGCAGCTGAGATATCTATAATCCATAATTCCTGCAGCCGGCATGAATAAACCACGAGTCGTGACTAAACGATGAGTCGTGACCGAGCGCTGCTGAGCTGTTCCCTAAAGACAGGAGCAGAACTTATTTAGAAGAAAAAGTCCATTATTCCATCCATCCATCCATTATCTGTAGCATTTATCCTACACAGGAGACACTTTGTGGGACACTCGACATCACACGACACATTTACATACTATTAAACACCAATCAGCTCACAAGGTGTGTGTTTGGACTGAGGGAGGAAACCGGAGAAGGTGGAAGAAGCACAGAGAGTGGAGGAGGCAGTTATCAAACCCCCGACCCTGGAGATACAAGGCAAGAAAACATGAGTCCTACTGACGTGAGAGAAGTCTGTGAGGGAAAACAAGATCGTAGACAAATCAAAAAGGGGTTCTGGAAATCATGGGGAAAGAAATGAACGAGGGATTATGAATGAAATGAGGAGGAAGAGAATGATGAATGGATGATGTAAGGACAGAAAGAGGCATCAGGAAATGAGAGAAAAGCTCCTGGGACAGTTACTTATTGATTAAGTTTTAGGATTCAGTGACGCAATATATATATATATATGTGTGTGTGTGTGTGTGTGTGTGTGTGTGTGTGTGTGTGTGTGATACACACAAGCCTCTGAGTGACTCAGAGAGCAAAGACATGTTCGTGTTTGTCTCTGCAAACTCCTGCTCGGATCAAACCCACATCGGAATACTGATTACACACCTGAGCGAATGATGTAGAGACTGATTCGTGATTTGCTTTGGAGTGTTTGGACACACACACACTCACATACACTCACACACACTCACACACACAAACACACCCAGAGGTCACAATTTTTGGTCCATAACCTAGTTTCACACTGTGTGCGTGTGTGTGTGTGTGTGAGGGAGAGAGAGAGAAAGCGAGAGAGAGAGAGAGAGAGAGACAGAGAGAGAGAGAGAGTGAGAGACAGACAGAGAGAGAGAGAGAGAGAGAGAGAGCGAGAGAATAATCAGTGGCTGAAATCTGACTATTACAGCACTCTGAGCTATGTAAGGATTATAGGATTTGTCGCACACGTAACAAAATATCCTGTGTTTAACTAGAAGAAGGTTCCCTATGTAGGCAGCACTACTGCACCGTCCGTCTCTAACAGAAAAGACAGATATCTTCTTACAAACAAAAAACAAAAAGCCTTTTTATTTTTGCCCAGAGCCCTGACAAGATCCCTGGATAAGTTTGGAGCTAAAAAAAAAAGAAAGAAAGAAAGAAAGAAACATAAAAGTGACTCATTTGTAAATATGATGATAAAAGTGTATCAGTACACGCCTTACGCCTGTGGAATCTAATTATCCCACACACACGTCTCTCTCTGTCTCCTTTGTTTCTGTCCCTCTTTAATCGTGGTTTACATGGCGGCGTGCTGTCACACGCTCTCCTGATGTTGCGTGTCCACAATGGCCCTTTACACTGACCGCACGGGAACGACACCATGACATTAGATGTCAGATGACCACTCACTGGTGTGTGTGTGTGTGTGTGCACGCACATGTGGACAGCACTGAGTAACAGCCAGGAAGTAAACACACCCAGGAGCAGGCTTGATAAGTGAGAATGTCTAAAGTCTTTGTTGAAATTACATCATAACTTCATGATGTCATGAAGTTAAAGGACACGGCAGGTCGGATCTGACGGGACCTGCTTTACACAACCACATCACACACACACACACACACACGTTTCAGGCTTAACTGATGACACCTGGGTGACTTTTTATGTCTCACAGCATGACAGCTACAACTCTTAACGCACGTTAAGTAATTTTTAGAAACTCGAGAGCTGTGTCGTCATTATATCATCGCCGTGACAAGTCTGAGACTCAAACCCAGAGATGTTGAATCCGCTAAATCCGGCGACGATGAATCTGTTATCTGTCACACTGCTAAGGTCCTGAGGTAAAGTTTAACTTTTGATGCTAAGCACAACTTTTGAAATCTCTGACATGCTTCCAGATTACACAACCAGTCATGTATTGATTGATTCCTCGTTCGATTTCTCAATTATTAACCAACGACACGTCATACATTTTTTTATGTGCTGACACCGGAGACTCCTTCAAAAAAAAAGTGACCTGTTTATAATTTGTCTTAGATCACGTAGAGCGTCTGACCAATCAGATTCGAGAATTCAAGATTGAGCAGAACATATAAGCTCTTACAAACAGCTGAACAAAGATCTTCTTAAGGATGGTATCACATGCAGTATTGTCTGTTAGTAGTAGTCTGCCCTGTAAATACACCACGGTGTTACTCCTGTAACCATGGTGACCAACACACCCACTGAACTCTAGCTGCGACCAATCAGGTGGCTGTACCTCTGCCCTACTGCTTACACAAGAGCACTAATTAGAGCGTGAAATAACGGCTTCTACACCCTACGTTGTGTGTTATATGCAAAAAAAAAAAAAAGGAAGCCGTCTGGGATTACAGTCTTGTTTGCTTTTTTCTTTCTTGTTTTTTTGTTACTCTACACATGTGGGGTGCTGCACTACCCGCCAGGCTGGTAATACAAGACTCAAACTCACTAGCGGTACTAACATGCTAACCGGAGCAAAAGCAACAGGTTTGGGATCATGGATGATGTGAAGTAAAAAAAAAAAAAAAACTTTTTGCCATAGTGAAAATCAAACCTCAATAGCATAAAAGTCTGGAAGATTAAACTCTAAGAAATAAGAGACATGCTAGAATTATAAAATGCTTGATTTCTAAAAACCTATTTACTTATTAACTTCTGCATTTAATCATTACAGTTTTAACATTCACCTCAGTTTTATTTCTGCAATAATCTTAAAAATAAATAAATAAATTCACCAAAAGTGTACAACCGAGAATGTGAAAACCATCTGCTGGGTGGATGTTTTTTGTTTTTCACACCATTTTAGTTGAACTTTCTGATGAACATTAATTAAAGCTCATGGCACGTAAACGCGACTGATAAACACTAAGTTAAATGAAAGAAAATTAAATATATCAAACATCCACAGTGTAAGCCTAAAATATTGTTGTGATCTAAACAAAAAACAACGTTTTGTGAACGCATCTCTGTATCCAATATTTAGCTGTGTTAGAAAACGATGTAGTTTTGGATGTTTTTCAAACTTTCATTAACTTCTCATATCCAGAGTTAGAAAAAAAGAGAAATATGGAATATCTTTATATAAATGAATTGACAGTAGTAGTAGATAGTTAATAATGTGACGTTACATCAATAAATTCATCCCAACACATTTATTTTTTTTAAGCACAAACCCACAGCGTCCTGTTCTAAAACTCTTCTGAAACCGGTTTGTTGTGTTCACATACCGGCGCGCGGCGCGTGCACTCCTCCTTGTTGCGCAACTCGAAAGACTCTTCCTCCTCCTCTTCCTCCTCTTCTTCCTCTCTACCTCCATGCTCGCGCCCCAACAAACGGAAGCCTCGCGTGCAGCACAGCCACCAACAAACTCCTCGCAAAGGCATTCAAAATCCGCACACGAGCTCTTTGGGGTTTTTTGTGTTTTGTTTTTTTTTTTAACAGCGGCACCTGTGCGCAAAATGGCGGCGCGCACACATCCGCCCGGCGCGCGCTCCGTTACCGTGGAAACGAAGCACCGTCCAGAAACGGTGAGGCGAGCTTTATGAGAGTTTGTTGAAGTTAGAATCCAAAAGTAGATTTTCTCTCGTCATGATTTTGTAGAAATGTCCGAACCCGTACAGAAAAAAAACCAGAAAGAAAATAAAAATATATATTCCGAAAATCTCTTTCTCCGAAAACTTTATTCAGCGTTATTTACTGAATTAGAGAAGAGGAAAGAAAACAAAACTGTCATACTCCAGCGCAAAATAAAATAAAAGAGTATTTTAAATGCATGTTAAACTAGCATAGTGCAATAACGTCACGTTTCTTCAGTGTCAGAGACTAGCTCTCCTTCCCCGCTGTCCCGCTTCCAGACTGCTGAAAGTTCAGCGTGCAGGAGCGTGTCGGAGAAGGAAGGCGTGGTCTGTGAGCCCACGTGCCCTATCCTACAATATGATTGGTTGATCCGGCGCACGCCCACAGAACGTCCACGCCTCTTATGCGTTGCGTCACAGCCCGGTTTTTACAGCAGGCCCGAACTTGTTAATCCAGTGCAGCAATGCACGAATTTATTCATATAAAATATATATAAATAAATATGTATCTGTGTATTAAGGATCTTTAAAGATAGATATATAGAGGGACAAATCCAGGAAGTCATTTAAACTTGATATAAGTGAATGCTTATAGAAAAATATTAATTTATTGTCATTATATTATGGAGTGTTTTATTCTGTAATTTTCTAATCTCAAATCCACAAGGGCCAACAATACAATTTGTATGAGATTAGTTTTGTTAAAATTACAGATTTCAATTTAAGTTATTAGGCTTTAAATTCCACTTGAGTGAGTCATATACTTGTAATAACTATGTAATAACAACTATCACACGTTTAGCTTCCACAGTAAAAGGAATATAGACAAAGAAAAAAAAATCATAGACCTTCTGGATATATGTCAGTGAAACCTGACCCTTTGGCCTCCATGGACCTGATTTTGGGAACAATTAAGCTAAAACAGATCTGTCTGAAAAAATAATCAAGCAATGATAGTGTAAAAAAAAAGTTGAGGAAAAAATGCTAGAATATATACTAGGGTGAAACATTAGGGTGGTCTAATCATGTTCATGGGAAAGCATCCCACTTTAAACCCTGCAGTCTTTTTCCTGTTCCAGCTGTGATGTCATCGCTTTAGACGGAGCACATTGGAATGCCAAAAGTAAAAAGTAGGTAAAGAAAAGTGAGCTTATTTATTTGGGTAGTGCCGAAAGGGGGAATCTGGAGCCTGTGTGTGTACTGACAAGAGAGCGTTAAGGCTTGGGTGAGGGAGCAAACGATGAAAGACAGACAGACTGAGAGAGAGAGAGAGAGAGAGAGAGAGAGAATGAGAGAGAGAGGTGTTAATATGGCCTCCTGAAACACATTTCATGCCTGAATAGAAAGCAGATGGACTTCCAGGAAGAGAAAAGAAAAGGACAAAGGGGGAGGGAGAGGAATAAAAGGACTTGATCTCACAGGAAAAGAAATCTGAATCTATTTTTCTTCTCCTTCTTTCATTTTTATTAGTCTCAGCACTATTATTCCATCTCACACAGACATCCTTACAGGCTTCATGAACCCCAATAGATCCTTTGAAAACCATACAAGAAATGTTCATGAGAAGTCTCTCTCTCTCTCTCTCTCTCTCTCTCTCTCTCTCTCTCTCTCTCTCACGCACACACACACACACACACGAGACACTTGATCGCTTTTCCCTTTCTCTCTCCTTCTCTCATGTCATTTCATTTCCTCTTGTTTGCTTTGCTCCACTGTGCTCTCTCCTCATTCATCACACTTTTGAGGCTTTAAGGAAAAATCGACCCTGGAGGACACGCATATAGATACCTATAATTCACAGTTTGTCTTCAATTGTGCAAAAGATTTCATTTTCTATCTATCTATCTATCTATCTATCTATCTATCTATCTATCTATCTATCTATCTATCTATCTATCTATCTA
>JAOTRN010000025.1:21307479-21318049 GCA_028566695.1 Bagroides melapterus | reverse complement strand
GGAGAGACAGAGATAGGAGACAGAGAGATAGAAGAGAAAGATATGAAGAGAAAGGGAACATGGAGAGAGAGAGGAGAAAATGATAGGAGAGAGAGAGAGAGAGAGAGAGAGAGAGAGAGAGAGAGAGAGGAATAAAGGGATAAAAGAGAGAGATTGAAAAAAGGCAAAGGCATGCAGGTGAAGTCTTAAAGAAAGTATTAAGTCTCCATTAATATAAAACAAATGCCACTTGTTGTGGGATTAAAGGATATTGTGGGAGGTTCAGGTTACGTTTGCGACTGCGGAAGGTTTTAACACATAACATTTTTTTCATTTGCATGAAATCCAGTGAAATCTCCCTCCCTCATTATAAGTCCTCTGAATTGCTTGTGAGATTAATTTGATGGAATTTAACATTTATGGAAATCTAATCCTCCTTGTACTCCTCGTAAGTGTATGCTCTTAAGTTCTTCCCATGTTATGTTGGTATTTACCTTTTTCATTCTGTTCCTGCCTTTTTTTTTATTTCACTTTCATATAAGTGCATGTTTTCTTCCTCTTCCCTCCCTTCCTTCTGATTCCTTCACTCTATCTCTTCTGCTTAGCACTGACCATGTCCAGGGCCACAGTGGCTCACAGGGTCTAAAGACTAAAATATAAAGTTCACTCTCTCTCTCTCTCTCTCGCTCTCTCTTCTTCTCTGACTAAAACCAAACCAACACGGATACATCATAAAACAAACAGACTCTTTAAAACCCGACAGAAAACAGGTTAAGTCACGGGATAGTTTTGCTGTTGAACAGGGCTTCCGGGTTGGGCTCAGGCTGCTCTCTGTGTAGAATTTTTGCACTTTCTTCAAATGTCCACATGGGTTTCCCAACAACATGCTGGTAGATGTATTGGTCATGCTAGGTGTTAATGAGATCAAAAGTTTTTTCCCATTCTGTATGCCCAGAGTTCCCAGGGTAGGCTCTGGAGCCACCGAATCTTGACCAGGGTAGGACACATTATTTTGGGCTAGAAGAAAAGAATTCGGGATAGAACAGAAAGGTTTAGTACATTTACAGCATTTGGCAGATGCCTTTATCCAGGAAGACTTACTTACTTTATCTCATTTTATACAACCGAGCACTTGAGGGTTAAGGGCCTTGCTCAGGGGCCCAGCAAAGGTGCCTTGGTTGACCTGCGATTTGAACTCACAACCTTGTTTTCTTCATATATCCCAGCTTTGGAAGTTGGGACCAGAGCACAGGGTCAGCTATGATGGAGCAGAGAAGGTTAAGGACCTTGCTCAAGGGCCCAAAAGTGGCAGTTTGCCCTTATTGGGGCTTGGACACCCAAGATTCTTATCAATAACCCTGAGCCTTAACCACTTGAGCTACCACAGCCACAGATGGGGATGTTTAGGACAGGACAGGAGACTTTGGAATAGGGTAGTTAAAGAGAGAATAGGAAAAGATAGTACAGTTATGGACTGTTCGCCTGGTATAATTTGGGATAATTAGGAGAATTTATTTGGGAGGAGTGTTTGGGATAGACAGAAAAGTTTAGAATAGGATAGGAAAATTAAAGAGAAGAAAGGAAAGTTCAAGATAGGATAGGACAAAAGTGTTTGGCATGCTGCTAAACTGGTAAACCTGGAACTGATAACCGACTCTTAAACGGCTCTAAACTCTTACTGGATAGAAGACGTTTCAGAGAAGAACGTAAAGTTTAGGATCAGAGAACAGGAGAGGATAGAACAGAAGATTTAGATCACAGGGAATGCTTCAGATAAAAGAGGAGACTTTGGAATAAGGAGAGTGCGGGATAGATTGGAAATTTTAAGATAGGATAGAAGAGTTTGAGAAGAAAGGGAAGTTTAAGATAGGTAAGGACAGGATAAGATAGGACAAGAGAGTGTGGTGAAGGGTAGGATCGTTCTAGATAGAAGACAAAATTTTGGGACAAAGAGTGGGGCGTGTGGGACAGATGGGAAAAAATTGATTAGCATGTGACAAAGAATAGAGGATAGGAGAATTTTTATAGATGAGAAGTTGGTACTAGAGAGGAGAGTTTGGAAATGTTTAGGATAGATCAGGAAAGTTTGGGAGAAGTAAGGAAAGTTTAGGATAGGGCAGAAGTGTTTGGGAAAAGTTATATGATATGGATGAGGTGAACTGAAATGAGTTGTATAAAACTAGTCAATTTATAGCCCTATTTACATCCCAGCATTGTCTGACTCAAATACAATGTGAACCGCCCCCTCTGTGACTCACCTGTAGCTTTATCCTCATACCCGTTACCCTAAAAACACTGGAAGGCTTTAGAAAGCTAATAATATGATGTTCCCACTTGTTTGTTTCACCCAAAACCTGACTCATTCATAGTTAACCCTTTAGATACAGTTTGAAATATATCCAAGCATTTCATTATGTCAATTCATGCAAAATTATCTGTACCTCTGTACCTCTGAGGCAAGGGTGTCCAGTCTTATCTGCAAAGGGGTGGCATGGGTGCAGGTTTTTATACCAATCAAGCAGGAGCCACACCTGATTCCACCTGTTTAATCAATAGACTTAGGTGTGGCGTCTGCTTGGATAGAATGAAAACCTACATCCACAATGGACATTTCCAGATAAGACTGACCCCCTGGTTCTAAGGAAAAAGCAAGCATCAAGCTTGCTCTGAGCTAGCATCCAGCTTCTTGAATGCACTTCCTCTGATTGTCACTTTCAAGTCAAATCAAGAAGCTTTTATTGTAATTTCTACCATATATAGCTGACGCGGTACACAGTCACACGAGACACCGTTTCTCCAGGCCCATGGTGCTACATAGAACAAAAGACAGAGTGTGTGTGAGAGGTGTGTGGGGTCATCCACGATGTTGTTTGCTTTGCGGATGCAGCGTGTGGTGTAAATGTCCGTGATAGAGGGAAGAGAGACGCCAATGATATTCTCAGCTGTCCTCACTATCCGCTGTAGGGTCTTTCGCTAGCTCTTGGGTTAAGCAGGTCTTTCCCTAATATCTTTCACAGTATCCACAAAACGGAAAGACTGAGGACACCGTCAAGATGTTTGAAGGAACTGTTACTACGATGCTTGACGATCTTCCCAGAATCAGGAATATGAAGTGTTACATGCTGGTAGATGTATTAGCTAGGTTACGTCTTAATGAGTGTTAGACTGGGAGTGTATTCCGAGTGTTCCTAAGAGAGAATTTAGGATTATTAGAAATCTCTTGTTTTTTTGAGGAGAGTTTGGGATAGGACAGGAGACTTTGTGGTTCTAGAGGAGAGTTTGGGATAGGGCAGAAATGTTCAGGGTAAGAGAAAAGAGAAGGGTTTGTGGATTCTATGCTGGTTGATTAGATTTGTACGCAACCAAAACACAGAACACAGAACGACATGTTTCAGAGCCCCCCCCCTCTCATGACAATGCTTTCCGTTCCAGAACCTTAGCCGGGAGCAAAACAGCCATCGCGTCACTCAAGGAGAACTCTTATGGAAGGTACGGAAATTGCGTCTCGTGAATTCGACAGGTCTCGAGTGGGGATTAAAGGGATAAGCAGCAGAAATAATTATTGCACGATCACAATTTCCACTTGGAAATAGAACATGTGATTATTTTCTGGATAACGATGAAACAGATTGTGCCGGCTTTTTTTTTTCTCCTTCTGATGGATCCATCACATTGTGGGTTGTGGGGTCCATAAATAATGGCTGTATCACTATAGAGAGCACACAAACAACACCCTTACAGTGTGAATGTCTTGGGATGAGTAGTGTAGGCATGTGGATGAATAATGCAATTTGAGCACAGAGGACAATGGTGGCACTATGGTTTGACACACACACACACACACACACACAAACACAGAGCAGGGACACTGTCACTACACATTACCACTCACACACTTAACCCACAATATTATTTATAGATTCGTACACACAGTGCTCAGTCAAACATTCTGAAGCAGAAAGGGCTGCAGGAAGGTACACAACAGGTTATAAGTGCAGTTAAATTTCAGGAAAATACACACACACACACACACACACACACACACACAAGCCCAGTGTGATCAATGAGGTGAGTAATATACATCATATCAGAGTTAAAGTAGCTGGAGCTTAGCAGCTAATGATTCTCTCCTAGCGACTCAGCCAGTGCTAATCGATACAGCAACGCTCTCAACACAGCAGTTTGGCTAATTACCAGATTTACAAAATTACCTCCTCACCACAGATGTCATCGATTAGCGCAAATATGTTTGGTCTTGTTGCATGATGTTCTTCTACTTCTTCCATTATTTTGTACCGCAGCTAAAAAAAAAAGAAAAGATTAATTAATAACAAATGTAGTTAACGAGAAAGTAAAGCTTTTTATCTGCCAGTTTAGCATTGTGTTAAATGAGCATATGTTCATGCTAGCAGCTGACAGGAGAACGTTTATAATGTTCATGTATGACACAGAGCTCGAGCTAAAGAGACAACACTGCATAATGTAATAGGGCATCTAAAAAAATAAATTATATAAGTACTGGAAGATTGGAAGCAGGATGTAGCAGATATCTTTGATTCCTCAGGTGAGTGGGTGAAGCTAGTGCAATTAGCATGTGTTGCTAATCTTCCAACAGAACTAATACAGTACACAGCCTCGTACATAGAATTAGTGTGTTATTTCATTTTCTGTTTAATGACTGAGCTTCAGAAATTGAAATTTTTGATTTTTGAAACAACTGCTAGAACACAGGAAATGACAAGTGACTTGAATCATGGGAAAACAAGAAAAAAAACAAAACAATAAATGAATAAATAACTAATTAATAAATCAAACTTCCCATCTAGAAATATCCGTCCTTAAAGCCCTTAAAATATTTTCCTCCTTGTATACAAATCAAGAAGTACGGTTGAATATGACATAAAGGTCAGGGAGAGAGCATGTATAAGTAGCATAGCTGTTGTTGTTAAATCGCTAGCTAGCTAATATCATCACCAGCAGCAGCAGGATCTAGGAGGAGACTTAGTTCTCTAGATTCAGATTTTTTGGTTTCATTAATAATATTTTGAAAGAAAAGAAAACTTTACAGAACTCTATCACTAGTTAGGCTGTTAGGATATTATTGTTAGAATACATGTATTGGTTTTTAGCTTGTTTGCTGAGGTGGAAAGTGTTAGCATAGCTAAAACAAATGCTGATGAAATGATGACTAAATTTAGAGGAAAGTAATCGTGGTGAAATTTTTGTTTTTTTCTCCTTTAATGGTCCAGCTCTGTGTATGCCGCTAGTCTTTGCTAGTCGCTAGCGATGGCTTAGCATCTGCCATTATGCGACACATAATCAGTCAAGCTGAGAGGAGAAAAGATTCATGAAGGCATATTTGTTTAAACTCTTTATCTATGAAAGATTTAATTAAAGAAAAAAAAAATAGAACCTCTGAACATTAGCTTCTGTCAGAATCGGATGAAAGATGGACAAAAGAAAAAAAAACAACCCAGAAAGAGAAAAGCAGAAGTGATGAAGGGATTTTAGACTGAATGAGGTGTGATGTGTCGTGTGTTTAGTGTCAGGTAACAAGGTGTAGAGGACAAAAGTGGGACAGTTTTTTTTTTTGTGTGTGTGTGTGTGTGTGTGTGTATGTGTGTGTCTTAAGGGCTGCATGCATCACTGAAGGAGGCACAGTGAGCCATCTGCCCAATTAGGCATTGCGCCCACCACTGCACTCTTCTTTTCAATTACCAGTGTGTTCCCAAAGAACACTCACTCTCTCTCTCTCTCTCTCTCTCTCCCTCTCTCACTCTCTCTCTCACACACACTCACACACACACACACACACACACAAAACTCTCACACACAGTCTAATTTTGCCAAAATTACCAGTGTGAAGCTCGTAATGATGAGAGGTTATTGATACCAAATGACACACCACACGTTTTTGCACAATTAACCTGCTTCTCTTATCTGGGGCTCTTTCAGAACCTAACAACAGTGTTAGTGTTGCTGTGCTGCAGATTTCACATCCAAACAACAAGCACACAGCTAACACACCTGATCTCAACCCAGGCCTGGAAATGCCAAGCTGATTCTTTTCTGAGGTCACGGGTCAGGTTTGTTTTATATAAAGGTCAGACGGTTTTCTATTCGAATGATGTATCGAAGAAGCTAGATAGCATAGCATCCAAATTCAGATGACATTAGAGTTTGTGTTGGAGAAGAAAAGAAAATATTTATAATATATACATAATATATCATTTCATTTATTTTCCACATTAATGGTGTGAGTTACAAACGAGGAAATGTGAATCATGGCTTATTTACAGCTTTACTGAAGCCCACACTGACACTGACATGTTAAGTATTAAGTGAAACTATGAAATTATTGCGTATTGAGAAATCTATAAAAAAAAATGTTACAAGAAGGCTCTTTTTTTTTAATTGCAGGTCGACTAGTCGTGCTATCCCTCGCTCTTAGTAGTGGACTTTTAATTACACACTCCTGGATGTTAATTATTCCAGATGCTGCAGCAGCTGAGCCTGTGAGTCAGACCCTTACAGTGTAGAGATGTTGTTTTTTTGTTTGTTTGTTTGGTTGAATGCACAAGACACTGAAACCACACACACACACACACACACAGACATAGACACAGATGCACAGACGCACACACATAGACACACACACACACACACACACACACACACACCTGCCATGGCGAAGGAACACCACATCTCTCACAAACCACAAACTCTGGCCTTTTCAACTCAAAATTGTGCCTGTTGTCATGGCAACCCGTGACTCCGTGGCATTAGGAACTCTGTTGATGTGTGTGCTTGACCTTTTAGGAAAAGATCTCTGTAAAGTCACTGCCATAGGAAGCGTGTGTGTGTGTGTGTGTGTGAAGTTTTGCTTTGGAGAGTCTATCATCATACCATATGATCTGATCCTGAGCTGGGTGATAAGCATTTTTCTGTATTTTTTTTTTTTTAGTTGTTACTTTTAAACCTCATTTTGCCCCAAAAATCTGGAACCTTTTGCCTGTTGAAATTAAATAATTGGAGAATATTTATATTATATTTTTTAATGCATCTGAAGACATATATTAGCTTATGATCAATATATTTTATTTTATTTTATTTATTCATTATTGTTCTATTCTGTTTAACAACAACAATAATAGTTATATTAAATAAAATATATTTGTATTAATTATTTATTTATTGATTATAATTATAAAAAAACATTTATTATTATTATTATTATTATTATTATTATTATTATATTAAAATGTTACAAGTTTACTGTTTGTTGATTTTTATTGTTCTTGATTTGTTACATTTTTTTCATGTTTTTATCTCATTCTGTTACTTATTGTTATTCTTTAAAGTTATATTAAATGTAACAATAATCAGATTTTGGAAAAATAATGCATGAAACTTATTTATTATTTATTATTTATTACTGTTACATTTCATCTTGCACAAAACAAATTGGTTCCTGTCCAGTTCTGACCAGATTCTCTTTTTTTTCTCTTCTGGAGATAATCAGATTAAAAACATCACAGCTTAAATCTCGTCAAGTTCCCAAGAAAACCTCGCTACCTCCTCCGTCCTGAAGACGTTCTAACGTCAGAAAACAAACTGACGGCTTTACTGAGACACTGGAGACTCTGCTGAACTGGAGACTCCTTCTGAAATAAACACATGCTTACAGAAACCTCACCATATCACCGATCCCTTTCGCTCAGGCGTAGAATCTTCAGCCCCCGTCTTAGCCGTTACTATGGAAACGATAAAGAGCGTGTTTATATAAACCTGTGATTGACCTCGTAGTGAACCCAACGATCAGCTTTCTAACCAATCAGATTCCAGATTTCAACAGAGCGATTATAAAAGCTGAAAAAAAAAATGAAGCAGTCAGAAGAAGTTTCTAGCGAATTAGCTGCCAGTGTGTCACAACAACGATTCAACATCTTTCTAAACACTGAGATAAACTTTTTTTTTTTTAAATGTGAATTGCACCCAGCAGGAGGAAGAGTGGGCTAAAACTGACAGGTTCTCTCTCAAAACATTGACGAGATCCTTCCCTGACGGGATCGCTGCCATTATTGAGGCAATAACCGGAGGTGTTCGTAGGCATTACAGGAGAAATGACACATGGGAGCTGCATTTGTTCCTGAAAAAGAAACTAGACACAATCATAATGTATAGTGTCTTCATTTGTTTTAATATAAGCCTCTTTAAGATCGATGTGAGGAACCCGTATAGATAAAAGTCACGGAGTTACAGAAGGTTCGGAGCCTGATTTCTCGATACGAAAGTCAGTAGCATGTCGTCTCTCCTACGCTGCTACTCGGTAAATAGACTACAGGTGAAACTACAGAATAGTTTCATTATCACAACCAACCTTTGCAAATTAATTGCTGGTATTTTAGAAATTGACATTTGTCTATGCAAATGAGGCTCCGGTTAATTAAAAGTGCATTTGCATGCTTAATTAAAAAAAAAAAATCTGGATTATGTGAGAAATCAAACGTGTAGCTCGCTCGAAGGATTTGCGCTTTTACAGATTTCTTTTTGATGCTTAATCAAGAAATTTTAACGTGTTCAGAATCAGTAAAATCCGATCTATCTGCAAATCTAGAAACTGAGTTTTTGTCCGAAAGTATCTTTGTGTCCATTCACGCATCCGAAACTTTTGTCGTATTTTTGTAGAAAGTGTCGAGTTTCAAACATCGTTCCTTTTTCCTCATATTTCAGCATGAGACAGATTGAAGTACTTGCTACTAAATTCCTAATACATCACTGTAATCTATCTGCTATGTGGTCTATTATGGTCACATTATTGTGACAGGTAGCTATTAGCATGCAGCTAATTAGCATTGTTATCTCGCTAGAAAGATGAGCATTAAAGCTGTAGTGAGTTTGAAATTCTTTCATTGTCTGTTTTTTCCTTGTTGAATGTAACTACAACCAGGCATTGAACTCAGTGACATTTTGCTGAGTTTTGCCGAGTGGGCGGAGCTAAAGCCTTCTTTAACGTGTTTCAGTGATGAAGTGCTCGTGTCTGGACTGAAGCAGCATAAAAATTGCACACTGACACTGGAGACTCCTTCCCTTAAGGATCGTCAGCGATACAGGTCACAAATTAGAATAAACGAACGAGTGTCAGAGCTTCCAATCAATCAGCACTGACAACCCAACACCGCTTTGCTATAAAAGCTAATATAAGCGTTATCGATGATACGAGCCTCCAGAATGTGCCTCTTTCGTGCCCTAGTCTTTGGCCTTTTTAAATAAATGCTTGGCAAAGCTTCTAATGTGTTAGCTTTAGCGTGAAAGTGTGTCTGCAGGTGTTCCTTAACTGTTATACGACAGTTTAAGTACCCTTCTGTGCTCGTGAGACACAGTGATCATTAGTTCACCCACCCCAAACCGCTAAGCATTAGTAGGGGTTTGGTTGTGTGTGACTCTTTATACTTCCAGGAGCCAGGTGTTTCATACTGTAAGAACATGCTAATTATCTGTATACGCTCCTCCCTAGCGTTTATTTGGGAGGACAGTGTAATTATACGACTGGAGGAAGACGGAGGCGTTCAGCCATCGCTAATACAGATGCTAATACACTATTCATTCAGCTAGCTTTGAATGTCCGGGTGTGTTATAAGCGTCATTGAGGGTCATTTTGTACGGATCAATGGTGCTGGTTAAACCGATTCCGTATCTGTTTTTGTGTCTCGTTGACTAGTTTAACACCAGAGCTGCCAACGATGATAGCGCAGATGGCACGCAAGCTTCTTCTGGGGTTTGCTAATAGTAGAGAATAACTCATTTAGAAGATGATAAAAGAAGCCAAGACAACAAAACATGTGGTGGATTATGATGATCTAACACGCCCTTAGTGAACATAAAGTCACTCCATTAGCAGAACAGCGCAAGTTTAAGTTCTTGCTCTAGAGATTTTTGCCTACGAGGAACGTGACGAGCGTGTTTCCTGAGTAAAAATCATCTAATCACGGACCTAGCAGAGGAATTTTGAGGATTAAATGGGTTACGAGATAATTTGTTGGGAGTGAAATTATTGTGTACACAGCATGCTAAAAAATACAGCTAATAGCTAATTAGCCCAGTGCTAACTAAGATGAATCGGAAAACTTTGGGAAGTTCAGCTAGCATTCCTGCAGCTTTAATAAAAATATCTGCTCAGAAGTAAAAATGCCCCAGTTTCTAACAACAGAATAAAAACAGAACAAGGAAGTATCCAGGATCCATTTCCTGTTTATTCTTAGTTTAAACCATGTTTTGTTACTGTAAATTAACATTTTACATAACTAGTAGCTAAAGTAAAGGCTTTGCTCACACTATTCATGAACGTTTAGCTGGTACCTAACATCAGATAGTGTTACAGTTTCTCTTTTTGTGTTACTGTTTTCATAGTGACAAAAAAAATGTGCTTGTGTTTTTTGTTTGTTTGTTTTCATTCTGTCTCGATCCCTCTAATGTCTTTGGTTTGTTAACTAAAGATACTAACTAAAGATACTAACTAAAGATTCTAACTAAAGATACTAACAAAGTTTCTAACTAAAGATACTAACTAAAGATTCTAACTAAAGATACT
>JAOTRN010000025.1:21130909-21142925 GCA_028566695.1 Bagroides melapterus | reverse complement strand
GCAATATTATCTTATCTAGAGTCGAGTCGAGTCCTGTCCAGTCCAAGTCCAGTCCAGTCCAGTCCAGTCCAGTCCAGTCCAGTCCAGGTCGAGTCGAGTTTGAGTCGAGTCCAGGTCGAGTCCAGGTAAAGTCCTGTCCTGTCCTGTCCTCACTATACCGGCTCTCAATTAAATTTTGCATTGATTATAAAATACTACTATTGAAATAAAACACAAACTTCCAAAAGAAGGACAAGGTGATCTGAAAAAGTCATTAGAGATGAATGAATTTGGGGCACAGAAACCTTTATTATCGTTATAATACAGTTATTATAATATCGTTATAATACTTTACAGCACAGTGGAATTCTTTTTTTCACATATCCCAACTTTGGATGTTGGAGTCAGAGGACAGGGGCAGCTATGATACAGCACTCCAGGAGCAGGGAGGGTTAAGGGCCTTGTTTAAGAGCCCAACAGTGGCAGCTTGGCAGTGCTGGGGCTTAAACCCTGACTTTCTAGTCAACAACCTTAACCACTTGAACCACTACTACGCCATCTATAAGTCTGAACACCTCAAGTCCACAGTGAAATGGTTCCATCAGTAAAACATCGGGCTTTGAAAACTTTTCCACTCACTAGAACATGTATTCTAGCTGTAATGTATTTCAACAGCCTATTTGAATGCTATTCATTCTAATGTCACTGGTGTATTTGTATGTGGCTCTTGTTCATTGTTCCTGGCAGTAATTCATTCCCTTTAACCAAATTTACGATCGTATGTCATCAGTGAACATGCTGCAGTTTAACCACAAGAAAACAGAATAACACAATAATACTAAGACAACAGAACCCTTATGTACATATTGTAGACAAAGGCATTGTTTTCACAGTTCTAACTATGGTTCTACAATTAAACTCAACCCAGAACTTTAGGAGCAAAACAGTGATGTTGACAACAGAGTTTGCGGCTAGATTTTAATGGAAAGAAAGGGTTCCCGCAAGGAATTTGAGTTCATTACACATTAAATCATTATACTAAATCTTTAGAAATAACATGATACGAGTCTAATTCATTTTCTTCTACCTGGCCACAGTGAAGGCCATACGTTCCAGAATGTCCCCGTCCCAAAGCTCACGACGTGCAGCAGAGTAGGCTACTGGAAAGATGCAGCCTTGAAGCTGTCTTCCACCATGGACTGAACCTGGAATTCTTCACAGAATCATCAAGCAGGTCTACTTCCAGTATGGTCTCAGAGTCTAACAGTTTTTGACTAATTGTTAACGCTACCAGTGATACAACAACACAACCCTTCTGATTCAACACCATTTAATGGCTCTGGAGCTGCTGCAACTTCATTGATCAAAACAATGTAGTTGGGCCTTGGATGTGGACCAAGAGAAGGTGGGTTGGAACGCCAGGTACCACATGATGATTCTCAAACATGTCTAATTTATTATATAAACTATTTATTTACATTGTTTTTCACTGGCTCTCTGTGTTCCTTCAGGGGTTCCCCAGTTAACAACAAGAGAAAGAGAGAAAGAAGCTGGACACTGAGCCGCCCAGAGCCATGTCTGTGCACTTGGAAAGGAAGTTAGAAAATGTTAAAAGAAATAATCTGCTGGGTTTTCTCAAGCATTCCTCATCATTCCTGACCCAGTCTGGGAAAGTGTAACACACCATTTCATTTATGGGGTACGTCACCAACCAGGATGGAGTCTCAATGGACCAGATTAAAGTGGCCACTGTAAGAGACTAGCCAACACCCAAGAACCCAATAAGATATGCAAACAAACTTGGGTTGCACCAATTTTTCATTCCTCAAGCATCATGAGCCCAGAGGTTGTTGAGATAGATGCATCTGAAAAAGAAGTTAAAGCTGTTCTCTAATAAAGGTTTAGAGATAAAACCAAGCTGCCCCCAGTGGCCTTCATAACAGCTACTTGCTGTTAAACTAGCTCAAAAAAGAGTGGCCCCTCGCTGAAGGTTCTGTTCATCCTTCTGTCATTTCTACAGACCACACAAATCTGAAAAAAAAAAAGTTTTTAATTGCTAAATGTCTGAACTCCCATCAAGTGTGCTGGTCTCTCTTCTTTTCCAGGTTCAGTTTTCCCCTCTCCTATAAACCTGGCTCCAAGAACACAAAGACATGCTGCTGAACCATGAGAGGGCACTGAAAAGCCCATCCATACCTGGTTATTTAAATAACCTTCATTCTCTTGTCGTCATTGTGTTTGTGTGTGCTTTCGTTTTTCTGGCAGTAATTCTTTCATCTCCAATATTCAAATGAAATCCTATGTAATTTGAGAACCTGCAGCAAATCGAACCCAGACAGAACATAATGAGAAAACAAAAGCATTATGTAAATTTTAGCCGACTATGATCATTTTACAGGTTACATTTTTACACAAATAAATCAAGCCATATATTAATTACAGGAGAAAAACAGCAATGTTGGCAACAGTGACAGGACACTGAATAGGAGGGGTGGGGTTATTTTTGAGGGGTTGTGAAAGCAAAATTTTGTCACCAGGTTTATTTGGTGCATAAGTTATCGAAGGTCCAAGAACGAAGAAAAGGACTAGACCGATTAAAGGAAACACAAGATGGATTTCAACATGGAAACTATGTTTCTAAACCATGAGCAAAACTTGACTCTCAGTTCCTGCGATGAGTTGTACAGTGCCGTTTGTTTACTGCTGAATAATATCCTACTTTTCTTAAGTTTTCCAACCAGCGTTATGGTTATCGGGAAACTTTTGATCCGGTTATATAAAACAAGGAGCTTCTCATCATCGGAAGTCTTCCTCCTACAAATCAGCTTTGCTAACGTCTGCCTATTCATTGCTCATCTACTGCTTTTTCTGGATGCCGTGCACCTCGGTCACGTCTCCATGACAATTTTCCTGGTTTTCTTCAGCCCGAGCTTAACAGCAAGGCCGCTCTTCATATTCTCCATCTGTGTGCTCTTTTACATTGCCATCGTTCATCCAGCGACCTTCAGGACTGCCAAAAGTATGAAACATTGGGAATGGCTGGTCGTCACACTCGTATGGATCTACGCACTAGTCATAAATGTAGCAATTATCATTTATGAAATTGACATATTTCATCCTGGCTTCATGGTGACGTTCTACATCACCATTCTTCCCAGCATTTTCTTTTACATCACGAAACTGAGAGCTCTCATTTCCAGTGGCTCTGGAAACAGCAGACAAACCCTCAACCCGGCCAAGAGAAAAGCCTTCCAGCTCATTCTAAGCATCCTGATTATCACATTGCTGTACTACATTCCAAGAGTGTACTTTCTCATTTATCCCCTCATAGCACCGACGGACTGGCAGAGGTTTTTGTGTTCAGAGGGTCTGGTGATTATGTTGCTGCCTAAGATTTCTGAGTTTATAATGCCTATAATATTTCTGTACAGTTTACATAAAGTTGGCATCTAAACAAATTTCCTTTCCTTGTCTTTATGTAAAAAATTACATTTGTAATATAATTAAGAAGCAGCTGTGAAAACGCTATTAAAGACCTTGCCTTAAGGTAAAAAAAACAGTTGGTAACAGTGGTGTGTTGTATATCTCACGTCTGTGCTTATATATACACAGTAAATTTAGTTTTTCGTGTCTCAAACGTCTTCTGTTGTTGCCCAAGAACGTTTTTGTTTGTCACATATACGACCTGTTACCATGTTAAGTTCCTGCATAAATGTTGCAAATAAACTCATAGTGCGTCTTTTATTCTTTATAAATTCTTAGAATCGACCCTGCAGCATCGGCTCAATATGTTTTTTTTAAATAATTATTCAAGTGCAGTGTATCAAACCCCTTCTACCCCATCCATCATTGAGACTGATGACCCCTGAACTTACACATTGGTGACAATGTAGTGAACTGGAGTATAATCTTTAATCTCAATTTTTAATGCTTTTTGTTTTTAAATTTGAGTCAAAATGCCATAGATTTGGGGTCCCACTTCTTTGTAAGTGATGTAATTCAAAAGACATGTAAGGTTCTATTCGCAGAATATTGATTAACGTGATTGACAATGCCAAATCTAACTCATCTTAATATAAAAATAATTTACTGTAGTGATTATGTTACACTATCCCACAGAAAGTAGACTCTAGGTAGAAAATGTGTAACACCCTGGACTGGATTGACAATGACAAAATAAAACACACTACAGATAATTTAGAGATCAACGCATGTGTTTAGACCAGTGGAGGAAACTGGAGAACTCGTAGGAAACCACTGAAGCACGAAGAGAACCTGCAAACTCCACACACAAAGATTAGACGAGAATTAAACCCCTAACCCCAGAGATGTGCGAAACCATGCTAACCACAAAGCAACCGTGGCCAGGCCAAAACCAAAGCTGTAAAAACAGCAAGGTCCCCGAACCCCAATAATTCCACAATCCAAACAGGCCAGTAAGAAGGATACAGAACATTAAGAAATTAATATTAAGAGTAGGACGCTCAGGACACTGACTCACTGAAAAGTAGAAAATACTTCACAAAGATCTAATGCAATATCAAGAAGAATGCAAGTGGTACTAAGTAACAAAGAGATTTTGAGGGGGTCTCTGTTGGCATAGAGGTGTAGCATCCCAGCTTGCACGTAAATCCTGGTCGTCTGGGGCTTTCCCATAATTCAATAAAATGCTGAGAATTGAGAATCTGTTGTAGCCTAGCATTTAAGGCATCAGATTACTGATTGGAAGGTTGCGAGTTTGAATCCCAGATCCAGCAATCAACCCTAGGAAAACACACAGCACGTATCACACGTGTGGCTGACACAACACTGGGAAATTATGCAAATTTTACATGTCCTTCAGAGTTTACATACGAAATCCAAATCCTAAACACTATATGTTTATTTTTATTCAAATCAATCAAGCCACATTCCATTAGCATGTCACTGAAGAAGGGAGAAAACCCCAAATTGTTGTTTTCTGTGGTTGATTAATGGTTGTTCCATCTAGTGTAACATGCTCGGAGTACTTGGAATACAATGGACATGAGGGGTGGGGTTTGGTGAGTCATGAAATGAATCTTTGTCTGGTCAGTTTTCACTTGAATAGATGAAAGGTTGTGAACGAACAGGAGGACTAAATAGAGACAGGCTTCAAAATGGAAAATCTGATGCTAAACCAACAGCACAACTGGACCAGCAGGTCCTGCAGTGAGCCTTACAATAACATTTATTTTGTGATGAACATTATCTTAATTTTCTTTGGTTTTCCCATCACCGTTGTGGTTGTAGCGAAATTCTGTACCGATTATATCGAAGGAGCTTCTCGCCAGCTGAAGTCTTCCTCCCACAAATCAACTTCGCTAACCTCTGCCTCTTCGTCACGTATTTGCTTCTTTTCTTGGATGCCGTGCGTGTCGGTCAGTTTTCTGAAACCCTATTCCTGTTTTTTTACATCCCAGCTTAACGGCAAGGCCTGTCATCTATGCCTTCATCTACTTGGCCATAAAAACATAATGTGGAGGTGAAGATTGGACTGGAAGAACTAGAGTGTCCTGTATAGAGCCCGGACTCTGACTCAACCCCACTGAACACCTTCAGGATGAAGTGGAACTGAAGCCTCTTCATCTGACATCAGCGTCTGATGCTCTTTCAGCAGAAAGAACACGATCTTCACATCTACACTCCAACATCTAGTGGAACACCTTCAGCAGAGCAGGACTAATCCCAGAATGAGCTGTTTTAAAAGGCACTTATGGGTGTAAGCACTCAGGTGTCCACAAACTTTCAGCCACCATCTTGTGACTGAGCTTAGCATACACTACTTGACTGTTTTTGTTATTTGTGATATGTAAATGAAAGGAAGTCTTATGATTCAAATATTTGAATCGTTACAAATTAAGGATATAAAACCGCATTTAAAAACGCATTTCACTGTAACATGAATGAACAGGTCGTCTGTGTATTTCGTGTCAGACACTATGGGCAGTAATTAATTACCCACATTCAAATGAATTGCTGTGTAATTTGAGAATCTGCCACATTTTAACCTCAAGGAAACACACCATCATGCATTTGGCTGACAGAACATTGGAACATCATGTAAATTTGACACATCCCTCTGTGTTTGCACATGAAATCCAAATCCTAACCCTGACCATTGTGACCGATGTTAATCTTCATTCAAATCAATCATGCCACAATCCATTACACAATAAAGAAGGGATTCCCCTAAAAAGGAATGTTTTCGGTTTACGAGTTCCACTTCTTTTATCTTCATTTTTACAGACAGTTTAGGTCATAAAGATTAAAAGAGAGCAAAGTTGGACAATTTAGCAATTCAGGGTTAAAGGCCTTGCTCAGGGGCCCAGTGGTGGTAGCTTGGTGGAGCAGGAATTCAAACTCCCATCCTTCCCATTGGTAGATCAACACCTTAACCACTAGGCTATACCACATCCCCATCCCGCATTTTCACACTCGCCATCTGTGAAATCATCTGCTTAGCTACCATTCATCCAGTCATCTGCCAAAGCCTGGCACCATTCAGAGTGTCGGATCAACACACTCGTTTGGATCAGTGCTTTGGCCATAAAAGTAACAATTTTCTCACTGTCTTCCTCTAACCATCGGCATGCTCTGTCTTCCAGGAGATGTGCAAAATGGTGACCAAACCATGAGGACTCTGAGAATAACCTCTTAATCAATACACAAAATAACATTCGACATATGCTGTATCTCCAGCATTGAGCATGTGAAGGCTGTGGCACGGAAAAGTTGGTGTTGAATTTATAATGAACTCAAATGATGAGCTAATTTATGAGTTCCTCAGGAGTTCCTGGTTCCTGGTTCCTTCACACTCTCCAGTGTTTATATGATTTATATTCACACTCTGGGGCAGTGGTAGCTCGTGTGGTTAAAGATCTGGGGTGTTACTCAGAGACTCAGGATTCAAGCCTCAGTACTGTGAAGATGCCGCTGTTGGTCCCTTGTGCAAGGCCCTTAACCCTCACTACAGTGACCCTGTATCATGTCTGACCCTGTGCTCTGACCCCCAACCTCCAAAGTTGAGATCTGAGAAGAAATGAATTTAACTGTGCTTTAAGGTACATGTGTCAAAATAAAGGCTACTTCTTCTGGTGTCAACCAAATGAGGATCTGGTTCCTCTTGAGGTTTCTTCCTCTTACCATCCAAGAGAGTTTTTCCTCATTACAGTCACCTCAGGCTTGATCATTAGAGACAATAAAGAAAATCAAGTAAATTTACATTTCATGTGCTGTATAGGGGTTGGGGGTGAGGACGATTTTAAGGGCCCACACATTTTGGGGGCCCCCAGAGATCTGATTTATTGGTGCAGAATGTGTGTGGTAAGGGGCCCAACCTCTTCTTTTATAGGGCCCAAAATTGCTAGTGGTGCCCCTGGCTATAGAAATAAAATGAATTGAACTGCACTGAATCAAACCCTTAACCTGGAGTAAATGATTCCGGATCAATCTGAAGATCCTGGTAAACGTAAAAGCATTCGTGTTCTTGATAGTTCCAGTTATGGCATATAAAATTTCCCTTTGCTCTTTTTAATATACCTTCAAGTAAAAAGTTTCAAGCAAACAAGCTTCAAGTGCAAATCCCAGGTGACACGCTGTACATAAATGATCTGGAATTTCATTATAAGCCCGCGACTTCGGACATGCTTCATACAAGACGATGTTTGAGCAGTGCCGTGAAGTGTCAACTCAATTCTATATAACTGGCTTGACACCATTTGATTTCTGTTAGTTTATTACAATGACGTAAGGGTGTGTAAACTTTTGCACTCAACTCAACTGTAATATAAATCTCAGTTGCATCCTGTCAGTTTAAAAACAATTCAGCAAGTCATGACATTAACACCATTGTGTATTTCTCGTAGTCAAACAAAATGCTATGTAACTTGAGGAAATGCAAAAGCGCAACCACAAAGAAAACACAACACGTTTTTTTTCCACTTGAAATCTAAATCCATAATGTTTCTATACTATTCAGTGATTTATTCAAATAAAAAGCTGCGGGATATTAACATGCCACAGCAGAGAGGAGACAGAACAGTGAGGTTGCTATCATTGACATTTCTAACGAGTGTCTATATTTTATTGGCGAAGCAAGCTGGTGGTTTGTGAGGTCATGTAATAAAAATTTCAGCTCCTGGTACGTTCGCAGTTATAAAGCCGAGCGTTCTAAAGAATGACGAAAACGAACTTCACTTCAATTCACGGCTCATAAACGAGACCCTTCGAAATGACGCTAAGACAACAGCAAAACGTAACTTTCCAATACTGCAGTGAGTCTTTGAACACTGTTCACGTAGCGCTGAATGCTATCCTCCTTTTTGTGAGTTTTCCCGCCACGTTTGTTGTTATAGTAAAACTTCTGAAGAGGATTTATAAAGCGAGGAGCTTGTCGGCGGCAGAAATCTTCCTCCTACAAATCAACTTGGTCAATGTCTGCCTCTTCGTCTTCAACTTGCTGCTGTTTCTGGAAGCTGTAGGAGTCGCTGACTTCTCTCAGAACATGTACACGATTTTCTTTAGCCCAACCTTAACAGCAAGGCCCGTCTTCTTACTCGCCATGTGTGCGATTTTCTACTTAGCCATCGTTCATCCAGTGACCTACATGAATGCCAAATCCTGGCTCCACTGGGAGTGGCTGGTCGTCACACTCGGTTGGATCTACGCCGTGGTCGTAAACGTAGTCGTCGTGGTTCAAGAAATCAACATTTTTGGTCTAGTCTTTTCGATGCTGCTTTATAACACCAATCTTCCCAGCATGTTCTTCAACATCGTCACTCTGAAAGCCCTGTCTTCCAGCAGACCTGGAAATAGTGGAACCCTCGACCCGGCTAAGAGGAAAGCCTTCCGGATCATTCTGGGCATCCTGGTGCTCTTGCTGCTGTTCTATGTTCCTAGATTGTACTACATTATTTACCCTTACATAGTACCACTGGACTCCGAGAGGTTTTTGTGTGCCGAGGGCTCGGTGATTATGCTCCTGCCTAAAATTTCAGAGCTTTCAATGCCTGTAATATTTCTGTACAGTTTACATAAACTAGGCATCTCTTCAAAAGTAGACACCTAGTGTACACATGTATGTAGAGATCATATCGAAATATACAAGTATACTTTGACATAGTGGTTCTTAAAAAAAAAAAAAAAAAAAAAAAAAGAAATGGGGGGGGGGGGGGTTTAACTAGTTAATTATGCCAACATCCAGGCCTGAGCTGAGCTTCTTAATGCGACTCTTTTGTTCTTTGTCAAAGACCTCTTGGTGTATATATTGGATTAATGTAATTCCACCACAGCTCAATCGAATTCTATAAACCGCATGATCACATTTCCTTCTCCAGCAGCTCAAGCAATATGATGTTAACGATCTATTTTCATACATAACAACGGATGAATGAAAACGTGTCATGTAACAATGCAAAACTCGTCGATATGATGAAGCGTCAGTGCTTCTAACCCGAGGACAGAGAGCTTCCTCAGATTTTTGGGTAATAAGTGGAATTATTTGCACTAATACAACTAATACAATACACGAACTAACTTTCACAACAGTCGTTTTTTTTTTTTAAATAAACGGGAATCAGATTGTTGGTAAATTGCTTTGGGACACAAAGAATCAAAGACTTTTTCCCCCCACGTGGTGTTTTTTAAAAAATTCAATCACCATCTGACTGGTTTAATTAAACAACCAAATTTATTGTGCGTTTCTACTTATGACCGGTTTCTCATTATATCGTTTAGTTTCTAATTTTTATTTGTGTTTTTTGTCCACTAAACTCCTACATATCCCAGTTCTGCTGTGTTAATGTTTTATATCCAGGGCTGTATTTGGATTTCTACACGAAAAAGAAAAACAGATTCATTTTTGAATAAAGTGCACACACACACTACAGTTTCTGAGTATTTTCCCAAGACAAGTGAAATTCAAAGGAATTCTGGGATTTTAAGATGTGAACTTGTTTCTGTAACTTCTGAAATAGTCATCTTTCACAAAAAAAAAATAAATAAATAAAACACTTAATGTTGGTGGTGATTTCCAGGTCACCCAGAGTACAGTTGAATTTTCTACTCCGATTTTTTCTTTATCAGCAGATCAGACAAAAGTGCAGCAGCAAATCACAACTTTCCAATGATAACGAACTTCCACACAGGGATTTGTCTGACTGATCATCTGATCTGATATCAAGCTCATGTTCTATGCTTAGTTGTTTTTCTGTTTCAGCCACTGCACAAGTCTCAGTGGTGGTGATATTCCCTTGATTTTTTTTTGTATGACACAGACACATGGTAAGCATTTGATACATAAAAAAGGCAAATTAATAAGAAAAAAAAACCCCAAATCATTTCAGTTAAATTGTTCAGTGCATGTTTTATTCGGTTTTGCTCAGTGTCTCTTGGACAAAAAGACAAACTGTAGAGAACCAGGCTGAAGTGTAGCGCTTCTCGTGCGCATCAACAAACATCCACGTGACAGATGAACCGCACACGTAAAATATAAATTAAAAGAAATCTGCATTAAATACATAAAGTGATTGCTGTGGGTCAACCGTGACTGACACGCTGAGCCCTTTCTCGTTAAGAAAAAGAAAAACTCGTTTCCTCGCTTGTTTATAAAAGATGAAGATTTTTTGTGAGCGTACAGCGTTATAAAACATGCTGCGTGCTTCCTCGTTCACCCGGCTCACGTCAAAATCTGATCCACCGGTGGAAAAAAAAAATAAGCGAGAAAAGCTGCAGCTGTGAGACGGAGGTGTGAAGACTGAGAGGCGTGGTTGAGGGTGAGACATGGTTTTACAGCGACATCACCGTATGACGTGGAAGAACGCTTAGTGCAGGACCGAGGGAAGCATTCGGGTGATTCAGGAGCAAGTTCTGTACCGAGCTACAGGTGAGACCTGGCATGGGGAAGAGGTGCTTCTACTTCTCCAGGATAAAACAAAAACAGACACAAAAGGTATAACCCATATAAAATGTAGGCGGTGCCAAATTTCAGGGCCAGAAATATTTCAACAGAATGAAATCACCTAGACGTCATTCTACTGGAGCAAATCCAGTGTGGAAACACTTTAGAAATTCTTAATTGTTAGTTTTAGATTAGAAATAAGCTTTGTTTTTTGGACTTTGTGTAAAATCATACACTTATTTTTAAACCTTACAAACGAACTTTAAAAATGATTATTGAGAGATCTATTTAATCCGAGTACGATGGAATTTCTCATTATTAACCCTAACGTTTGATTTGCTTCTTTCCACTTAATATTAAATAGGATTAGGTCCAAGAAACTAAACAGGAGTTTAGTAGCTTAAATAAATCCATTTCACTATGTTTTACTTTTTTCTCCATCACTATCAGATTATAGAGACAAAATGATCACACACAATGACGCTAAAATTCAGTCGACTCAGTAAGAGACCGTCTTTTGTAGTGTATTTGATCTCGCTTGATTCTGTATCCTTAAATCAGCTCACACAGACTGAAGTGTATTTATTGACTGAAGCTACTAAGGTGGCTGCTCAGATGTTGCTACTAAATCAGGAGTGTTTTAGGTCTTTTTGTTTTGTTTTTTCCTTTTGCCGAATTTTGCCATTAGACATTCGGTTGTTGTAGCACGGCAATCTAAAATCTCAAACTGAACTTCAGACTTAAAAAAGGTGTGCGATTAAAAACTTAATAAAAATAGGATTTGTCTGGAAAATTTCAAATCATCATACAATCATAATCATGTTATTTTGAAATTTACTAATTAAATCACAAACCCTTGAGTGTGAAATTCAGTTCAGAGATTTTCAATTTTATCTCCATGACTTTTAATCCAACTAATCGGGAGCTATACGATTTTACGGTCAAATATACGCATCTTTAAAGGAGGTGCAGCTTTCATGTCCAGTGAGTCACTCCACCGGTTATGACTGGACAGAGGTAAATCAAATTCAAAACAGTTTCAATTCAAAAAAAAAAAAAAAAAAAAAAAAAAAAAAAAAAAAAAAAAAAAAAAAAAAAAAAAAAAAAAAAAAAAAAAAA
>JAOTRN010000025.1:21105936-21117460 GCA_028566695.1 Bagroides melapterus | reverse complement strand
TTCACTCTTGTTTTTTTTTTAAGCATGTTTGTGCTCGACATGAGAGATGTACATACGTATATAAATATTATAAATAAGCTAGAGTTCATGTAACTTTTGCGTACGGATCGGCCGTTCTTCACAGCGAGCTCGTCGTCAGCGGTTCAGTACTAAACTGTTCCCTCTTCTCTGAAAAGAAACGTGTATGTGATTCCATCTGTGTGCTCAACTGCAATGTTTTTCTATTAATAAACTCGCATCGTTCTTCCACTCAGGCGAGCTCGAGTCTTTCATCTGACCAGCGTCGTTCCACCTCCGGAGCACCGTGGGTGCTGCTGGTGTTTATTATTATTATTATTATTATTATTATTATTATTAACACAGCTGTATGACTTCAGCATCATTCTGATTTTCTACAGTAATATTTTCTATTCAAACCTTTTCTATTAAGCAACGTTTGTGGAGGTTAAATAAACAATCAGGAACGATTAAGAATGAAACTTCTGTCTGGATGATGATAAAAAATATAAGAAATAACAGAACAAATTAAAAATCATTATCATGAGAATTTATCCCACAATACACCTGAGGTAAAGTTTTATGATTTTTTTTTTTTTATTTTTAGCATGATAATGATAGCATTTTTGTTTGCTCCTTGCTATTTATTTTGGACACTTGTTCATATTTTGAGTAATTGGTGTTAAATGAGTCACAGAGCTGTTTTTAGTGGATCATTTCACATGATCTGGTATAAAATAACACGGTAAACATTTAGTCACCGCACCTCACACACTCAAACCCTTTAAAATAAATAAATAATCATGCAGCTTTTTAAACACCGCTGACTGTGAGTGTGTTAGATCTTTATTTAGGAAATGATTTTACACACACACGATCACACTTATAAATAGACTTTAAACTAAAAAAAAAAAAAAGTTTTTGTGCTTTTTGGTAAACCTTCAAAGGCAAAGAATCTGACGTACACTCATCCTTTATGTCTCTCTCTCTCTCTCTCTCTCTCTCTCACACACACACACACACACCCCATTTCGTATACACTGTGACATGTTACCTTACACACACACCATTTCAAATACACTGTGATGTGTTTTACACACACACACACTATTTCATATACACACACACACACACACACAAACACGTTGGCATGTTTAAAACTAAGCCACAGTCGGTTCTCCAAACCTCTGTATCAGTTCTGAACCAGTTGTGACTGATGTGTCAGGTCTCTTAACCCTGAACTCTTCACTCTCTAGAATATAATCAGAAGATGACTGAAATGTTACGAGTTTGTACACTGAAAATACATTTCTGAGGTTCGGTCCTCAGAAAAATCCCAGAGATAATTTGCTCTCAGGGTTCTGAGAGACAAGCTCTAAAAGAAAGAGAGAGCTTGTGCTTCTTAGCAAAATCCAACTGAAGAACTCAAAATCATTTATAAGAGTAAGCTAAAGAAAAAAAAAGATGCTTGGAGGTAACTTCAGGTGTCCTGACACACAAATGAAATACAAATTAAATCCCTGTGCTGTCGTGTTTGTGCGATCGGATTCGGTCGACCTTCTAAACTAGCTAAGAAGATATGAAAACTGAGCTGCTGTGCTTTAAATCCAACTTGCGTCAAGCATTCTCACTTTCTGTGCTGGGAGACGTTTTTAAAAAGCCTGTGTAGAAACTCGAGACTCGTCTCCATCCACGTTCCTCAGTCTGGAGTTCTTCTAGTGCTTTACTGATCTAAATTTACTTCAACTGGAACCTCATGATGTCTGTGAGTTCAGGGTTCAAAAAAATACTTCGATAGACAGCCGGAATAATAATCACGTGCTTCGTATTTAAATAAATAAATAAATAAAAAAAAAAAAACCTAAGTGCGTGCTGAGGGATCGTGTGACATTTATTTTACAGCTCACCGACTTCGAAAACGTCCAGGAACAAATGATCTCATGGGAGGAAGAGTCTAGACCAAGTAGACTTTTATTATTATCCACATGTTGGTCCGGGTCTCGCTCACCTACGTTACCCAGGATGCCGTTCATTTAGTGTGTAAGCTGTCCTCGGATTTATTCTCTACCCACAGAAAAGAATCGCGACTTCAAAATAATCTGAAATGAAGACGGGCGCCATTTTGTTTTTTATTCGCTGTGTCAGTATTTTGTTGAAGCACCTTCAGCTTTAATTCCAGCCTTCTGTCAGTTGGGAAACGTTCAAGTTCAAGTTCAGTTAAATTAGAAGACGTCTGGTTGGTGGACTGCAGTCTTTAGGTCACTCCACAGATTTTCAGTAGGATTTAAGTCTGAACTCTGACTAGACCATGCTAGGATGTTTGGGCTCATTGTCAGGTTGGAAGGTCAACCTTCTTCTTATTGGAACTCTCCGGCAGAGTGCACCAGGTTTTCCTCAAGAATTTCACGCTCTTTTGGCTGCAGAGAAACAACCCTACAACAGGGTCTCACCACCTTCATGCTTTACTCTAGGTGGTGAATGGTGTTATCTGGAAGGCTTTCTATCAGACGTACCGTTTGGGGTTGAGGCCACACAGTTTGATTTGACCATCACACCCGTTTCCACTTGGCCTCAGAATCGTCAAGGTCCATTTTGACAAAACCCCCGTCGTAGATTTTCTTTCTTCTTGCAGTTCTCACGAACAAGCTGAATTTGTGGAGAATTTGTGATGTACCACACAGTGGTCACTCCTCTTTGACATAAATTCCTGCAGCTGCTGTAGGTCACTTGGTAGCCTCTCTTCAATCCAAGTTTTGTGGCCCGTACCTGGTACCTGATGCAGGTAGGGAGGATTTTGTATCTCAAATCTCGATCTCTCGTACCAAAACTCCTTCTGCTTCTTAATCATGCAGGGACATCGTAGCTTAGTGGTTAAGATGTTGGACTACTGAGTGGAAGTTTGTGAGCGGAAACCCCAGGTCCACCAAACTGCCACTGCTGGGCCCCTGATCAAGGCTCTTAACCCTCAGCTGTATAAAATGGTAGTTGTTCTGGATAAGGGCGTCTACCAAAATGCTGTGAATGTAATAATAGATGTCACTTTGCTTTTAGGGATTGATTTTTTTTTTTGTATCCATCTCCTGACCTGTGCCTGTCCTAAACTTCATCCTGGAGATCTTTTGACATTGCCTTGCCAGTTTTTTTTTACCTCAGGAAAAACTCTTTTCATGCTGAGATAATCAAAACGATCACAAGCGGCAGTGAATTGCTGTGTGTTTTATCGAGTCGATGAGACTCAGTGATTGTTTTTTTTTCCTGACTTTTTTCTATTATATATTTCACTCAGATGTTAAATACAGCTTGTATCAAACAAAAATTCTGTCGGCCTTGATTTCAGCGATTGTTTTAAAAGGGGGAGATTCTTTTCTACACCCCCTATGAATCATCTTTATTCCCAGCTCCTCTGCTCAAACAGAAACATGTTCAACTTTTCATGCTAAACCTCTAACACATAGCTGCACTGAATTCTGAGAGGTTGAACTTTTAGTTTGTTGTTTTAAAAGGCAACAGTGAAACTTCACTGAACGCATCACAAAAATATTCCAATATTAGCATGTTTAATGTGTTTCAGGAGTGTGGCGTGAGGGACTCCAGGATTTCAGGTTATTGTTGCGAGTGCAGAAACGACGGTCCGAGAAGCTAATGCTTTACTCTCTCTCAAAAAAAAAAAAAAAAAATGGCGCATGTTGTACCACACATTTTGAGGAAAAAAAACCTCTGAAATCCTGGAAGGACGGTGGAATGAATGTTTCACACGACTTCCTGTTTCCTGTGACATGGCGAATATTCCTGGTTTATTTTAAATTGATTCCTTGTTTGATTTTCACAATAAATTCATCATAAATTAAAACAGACAGGCCCGACGTTCGGCAGATGATTTCGAGATTAGTGTCGAATCAACTCTCCTCTCTCTTTAGTCGGTGACGTTTAAAGTCATATTCGATTCGTTAAAATGGTAAAACGATGAGAATCAGCCTTAACGGTCACGGGGGTCAGATTCAGAGGTTCGAAGGAAAGCTAAATGCAGGTAGTGTAGATTGTTCCTGATGAAAGTCCTAGGTTTCTGTGACTGCAGTGTATTTATTTTAAGTAAAACAAGCTCTTTGTCCTCGAACCTGTGCATTGTTTAATCTGTGCTTTGCTCAGCGTACGCTCAGGGAGACACGTGCCTGCTTTGTGTTTTGGTATCTGAGCGAACGTGTTTATCTCTGGCTCGTCTCCACTCGGGGATGAACCCTGTGTCCGTGTGTAGCGGCTTACAGTTTGTTTGAAGCTCACAGACTCCAGAAGATTTTAAGAAATGGTGGAAGAAAAGAAGAAGAAGAAGAAGAAGGAGGAGGAGGAGGACTGTGGCTCTGTCGTGATGTGTCCGTCGATCTTGCATTAGAGTTAATGTTGGACTCGCTCATGGCCCAGTAGTGGAGATGAAAAGACAGTGCAGGACGTTCAGGACTCTAGCTGCCCGGGAGCCCGGGGTCAGACAGGTGCCTTGGGACGTGGGACGTGTCATCTGGGCTGCTCGGGTTCTCCAGGTGCTCAGGTAGAGAAGGGGAACGCAGGCTGAGGTGAGGACGCAGGTTTTCAGAGATGTTGATATTCTCAGGGACACGCTGCTCTGTGTCAGTCTCCGGGGACACGGACGTGGTGTCGCCTGCGTCCGCGGTGACGCCGCTGGACAGGGACACGTGAGACTCTGGGGTCGAGCTGTCTGACTGTGGACTCTGTGAGACGAGGAGAGAGGATTAAAGTGAATCTTATTATAATGTGATTCAGATTTGAATGTTGTTGATTCTCCACACCTCAGGCACAGAGAAACCCTTTAACACTCACGGTGTTGGTGGAGGAGTGTGTTGGCTCTCTGACGTGTTCAGTAGGAGTGGTAGGTGTCGCAGGGTGGAAAATCGGAGCCCCGTAGAGGTTGGATGGAGGAGCGGAGTGACGGGCTGCTGGAGCTGGAGACACGGAACTGTAAGCAGGTGGAACTTGAGCCGTCTGTCGCTGGAGCAGCTGCAGAATCACGTTAATGTCGGCTGTCATCCGGGTCTCCAGTCTACAGACAGAAACCGGAAGGAAATAGAGAAGGATGGTGTGTGTTAGTGTAGGGATATTCTGAGAGTACTAATGAGAGAGAGAGAGAGAGAGAGAGTGTGTGTGTGTGTCTGCTGACCGGTTCAGCTGGGACTGCAGCAGTTCAAGGCGGGAATGAAGATCGCTCGGTCTCTCCTCTGCATTTGAGCCACGCTCGTGATGATGAGAGCAGGTGTGTGCTGATGTGGACAAACGTCTCGGTCTCTCTGTGTACTGTCTGTGCCTGCCCTCAGACCAGCAGCCGTACAACCCAGAGACATTCAGAGAGTCTGGTACATCCACACACACACACACAGAAAAATTCAAGTTTCAGTGAAGGAGGTGTGGACTGAATGCACGTCAGTCTCAGTGAAGGAGGTGTGGCCTGAGGCATAATAAACACATATCATTCTCTCTCTCGCTCTCTCTCCCTCTCTTTTTACCTGAAAAGGGATGAGCTCCCCGTTCTCCAGTGCTAGGGGGCAGGAGGTTGACCACAGTAGGGAGGTATTCCCTCACTTCCATAGGATACACGTCTCCCCGTCCAGGCCCTGAGTGTTTGATCTCATCCTCACTGGACAAAGAAGCGGCACTCATGTTGCTGCACACCTCGTCCCAGTGTGAGTGCAACAGCACCCCCTTGTGGTTCCCCACGGAGCCACATGACCGGTCCGGATAAGACTCTTCTCTATCCGTGCCATCTGATGTGAGCAGAAGCACAGAGATCAGGCCTGTGTAGGGAATATCTTCATAATCATCAGCATTTGAGCGTGTCAGGAATAAAGATGGTAGAAGAAGGAAAGCTACCACATGACCGCCTGGACTACGATGCAACAGCAGTTCATCAATTTGATCTTTTCTTTGATTAAAAAAGGGTTAACGGTCCATTGTCTTGATTTCTGCTGGCTCACAATTCCAAGTCTCAACAATACGCAGAGTTTATAAACGGTCACCAAGGAAAATGTCACCAAGGAATCTTTTATCATTTAATAAGCTGATAAGGAAATTGTTTGTTGAGCTTGAGGAACACACATACACACACGCGGTTTTACCTGGTCTGTTGCGATGGATGGAATGTCTCCTGTGCTGTGCTCGTCTGTGACCGCAGTCTGACTCCTCACCAGGGTTTGGCTCTATAATTCTGTCCACCTGATACAAAGAAGCTTCAGTAACGCACACAACCACACATACGTCTCTGTATATCAACATTTCAGCAGGTACACGAGCTAGCCATTGACTGAAAGTACTAAGTTCTCCTTACATCACGGAGGTTGAAGGTGATCTCCAGGTTGGTCCAGAAGCAGTCGGAAAAATCGGGGTACATGTCGAGCACCTCGAGCAGATCGTCCCTCAGGATCTTGTGCAGGTCGCAGTAGGTCAGAGCCCGGACGTCGGCGCTGGATTTCCCAGGTCTCGCGTAGAGACTGATGGGCTCGCCGAAGATGTCGTTCTTACCTGAGAAGAGAGAAAAAAAGGTTTTTATTTTCGGAGGAAACGAATGAGTTAACACGAGACAGAAGTACATGGGTTTTTAATCTATAGATGGTGCTGACAGCGTGACCCGGCCGAATGTTTGGCCTGGAGATAATCAATATGACATGATCAATAAGACAGAAGCACGTGACGTCACTGTGGAGCATCAGGACAGTCCAGAGAGGGAAGAGAGGAAGAATTACAGAGAAATGATCAAGGCTGTCAGGGTGGGAGGAAAAATATAACATATATACAATTATTAACAAAAACAAAAAGATAAGTTGTGGGAAAGGAAAAGACAAAAGGAAGAAAATGAAGGAGAAAAGAGGAAATGATAAATGATGAGATGTAAGATAAAACAATGAAATGAAAATGGGGTGCTTTTTTTTAGACAAAAAGGAAGCGCACTGTGGGGAAAAAAGGAAAGAAGAAAATGTGAAAAAAGGAAGAAAGAAAAGAAAACGTGTGAAGAGAAAAGGAGAGAGAATTAACTGTGTAAAGAAAAGAAGTGTCAAGTAAAAGAAAAGAAAAAGTGTAATGGAATAAAAGAAAAGAAAAGAAAATTGTATATTCAAAAAAAAAAGAAAAAGAAAAAGTGAAAAAGGAAATGTGAATTAAAAAAAGAAAAAATGTGAATTAAAAAAAGGAAAGAAAACAAAATGTGAAAAAAGTATAGAAAACTAGTTTTGTAAAAAATGTGAAGAAAAAGAAAAATAATAAATTAAAAAAGTAAACAAATTGTGTTAAAAGGTGGAGGAAATAAGAAAAGAAAGTAAAGAAAACAAATTGAAGAGAGAAAAAAAACATGACGAAAAAAAAAGTGAGAACACTTGAGTAAAGTGAGCAGACAGAGTAAACAGGATGGAGAAGAAGTACCCAGGATGGCCACCACCACGTCGTCTCGGAGGATCTCGATGGAGCCGCGAGAGATGAAGTAGAGAGCAGTGAGAACGTCTCCGTTGTGCACCAGCGTGTCCCCCGGGGGAGCGTGGGTAGTTTTAAAACGCATGGCCAGAGCTCGTAAACAGCCCTTACTTGCCCCGTGGAATGCAGTGCAGTTCTGCAGCAGAGTACGGTTCAGATGAAGACAGATATCAGCCTGAAGACACTCGGGGAAACCTTTCAGCACCTACACCACACACAAATACACGAGAGAGAGAGAGAGAGAGAGAGAGAGATGGAAAGACAAGATGATTAATAATAATAGTAAAACCGAATAAAACAAAACAAATTGAAGGCAATGGACAACACAAACAAATGGTAATAAAAAAGGTAGAAAAAAGAGAGATGAAGGTAGACAAAGAAAAGAGTAACTCAAGGACATTGAGCAGGAACAAGAAGAACGAAAGACAATAAGGAAGATGGAAAACGAGGTCAGGGAAAGAAAAGCCGAGGACCGGGAAGTGAAGACAAGGAGAAGATGAGAGAGATAAGAGAAAGAGAGAGGGAGAGAGAGAGAGGAGTGTGTAGATGTGCTCCAGAGTAAAGAGTGATGGAGAGATCTCCTCACCGCATTCATGTCAATGCCGTTGGTGTAGGACCAGGCATGTTGGAAATACTCCTCCAGCCTCTGTCTCAGGCCTCTGGGAATCTGGTGGAAGCGGATGAACTCCTTCACCCTCAGCATCTGTGTGTGATAGCGCGCTGTGCCCGAGTACAGACGCTGGATTATAGCTGACACGTTGCCGAAGATACTGGCGTACATCAGAGCTGCAGTGTGTGTGTGTGTGTGTGTGTGAGAGAGAGAGAGAATTCTGCTAAATATCACAAATATCATAGGACGTAGGTGAAAATAATCATCTTCAGATTATATTCCTGCCACTAAAAAGTTTGCGGTTTGACACATGACGATGATGTGAATAATATCATATGATAATAAGGCTTGTGTAACTGTTGCGTGTCCATGAATCATGTACATCGCTGACACTATTATCTATTCTGCTGCGTGAAATTCTGACGCAAGTCGTGAACTCGGTCTACTCACAGCCGATGAGCATGACACAGATGGAGAAGATCTTCTCGGGGTTGGTGTTTGGTGAGACGTTGCCGAAGCCGACGCTGGTCAGGCTGCTGAAGGTGAAATACAGAGCGGTGACATACTTGTCCTTGATGCTGGGTCCGGAAAAGGCGTCGCTCTCGTTGTAATGTTTGCCGATCTGCTCGGCGAGGTTGTCAAGCCAGCCGATCCTCAAGGTACCTCCGCGAGCAGAGCCGGTGCGCTCCACGTTGCCGATGGCGTACCAGATGCAGGCCAGCCAGTGGGCGATGAGAGCGAAGGTGCACATGAGCAGGAAGAGGACGGCTGCACCGTATTCCGAGTACCGGTCCAGCTTACGTGCCACACGCACCAAACGCAGCAGCCGTGCTGTCTTCAGCAGACCAATCAGAGTGGTGGTTTGGGGCTGGGGGAGGAGTTTCAGGCAAGGTTATTAAAAACAATAACTTGTTCAAACTAACAATCTATCAACAAATCTAGACTTAATGATGTCAAAATGCATACAAACAAATTTATCCGTAACTTATTCGCAGGAGCTTCAACAAATCTCGTTTTTCCTCAGTCCCTGTCATTCTCATTTCCTTTCCTCTCACCTCGTCTGGGCCCGATCTGAAGATGAGCAGGTCGAAGGGGATAGCCGCTACAATGTCTATTAGGAACCAGCCTTTGAAGTAGTGCTGCGCGATACGGCCCGGGTGGCTCACCACCTCGTCGTTGCGGTTCACGTAGGTCGTCCTGAAGTTGATGATGATGTCGATAATAAACATGACGTCCACCACCAGGTCCACTACGTTGAGCGGGTTGCAGGTGTAGTCGCAGTCGGCTCGGCCTTTGTCATGGTGCTCGCTGAGCAGGAAGGCGGCGCTGTACGGCGTGAACACGGCAGTGTAGAGCACGAGCAGCAGGATCAGCCAGTCCCATACGGCCTTGAACGGGCTGTAGTGAAGGATTGTCCACTTGTGGATGCGTGGCGCCTGCAGTTTGTACTCGGGCAGCACATCGGCTCCCAGAGACAACACCTGAAACACACATTACATACATTACGTACCGATCAGGTCATGTTTATGACATTGTTTATCTCATTACAGTGGTACATGTCAGGGGTTGGGATATAGTAGACAGCAACTGAAGAGTTAGTTCTCAGTATTGACGTGTTAGAAGCAGAAAAAGGGGCAAGTGTAAGGATCTGAGTCATTTTGACAAGGTCAACCGGGGATGGCTAGACGATTGCGTCAGAGGGTCTCCAAAGTATGCAGTGGTTAGTACGTACCAATGGGGTTCCAAAGAAAGACCAGGTCATTTACATCTTTTGGCTCTTATTCAGAACAACATACTTTTTATCTCTTAGGGTTTTAACTGAGAGTTAAGGGCATTGCAGCCTGGTGTTGGACCTGGTGTTTAAATCACTCCATGCACCTAAGGTCATGGACACTCGAAGCTCAGGGATGTGCACGAGACCTTGGGATTCAAACCTGGCGGTCATGTAGACGTTACTTTGACATGCAGCACCTACCTAAACACAGTGGTAGACCAAGTACAGATGAGTACCAAGTACGCTAACAGTATTCCCTAATGGAGGTGTCCTCTTTCAGAACGATAATGCTCCCTGATACACATTGTTCAGGAACGGTTTGAGGAACATTGTTGACTTCCACAGATCTCAATCCGATCGAGCATCTGTTGGATGTCCTGGACAAACACGTCTGTTCCATTGATGTCTAACCTCAGAAATCTCGCAACTTACAGGATTTAAAGCATCTGCTGCTGAAATGAGTCTTAGAGTCAGATGCTAGCACACCTTCAGAGCTCGACAGCTCAGAGCTGTTTTGTTGGCACAAGGGAGAACTGTGGTCTTAATGTGATGGCTGATGGTCTATATGTATAGTATCTGAGCATCCTGGTTGTACACCATACTGTATTTTCTATTAGACATGTAGAGGTTAAGAGATGTTTACAAAATCCCAGGAAAGTTGCTGTGTCTGAAATAACAGCAGAACACCCACTAACATGCCACTACCGTCAGTGTCACTGCTGTGCCGAGAATAAAAACAACACCTAAATCCCTGATCCCATGGTGCTGCCTGTCCAAGGAAACAGTACTGAGGGACTGAGACACAGTGCATGGCAACAGACGGGCTACAGACATCACCACATTACCACAAACAGATGGAGGAACTGATAAACGAGTGAGTGCGAGTGTTCATACTTCAGTTTCAACTGATATCTGAAAAGCGGAGATGATGGAGAGAGAGAGAGAGAGAGAAAAACAGTCAGGCAGACAGAGAAAAACAAAGGGCTAGACAGATAGAAATACTGTCATGATGAGAGAGAGAGATTCAGAGAGAGAGAGAGATGGAAAGCAATGACAGAAGGAGAGAGCAAAGAGATACAGAAAGAGAGAGAGACGGATGGAAAACGAAGACATACAGACAGAAAGAGACAAAGAGAAAGAGAAACAAAGAGAGAAGGAAAGACAAAGAAAGTGAAACAGAAAGACTGAAAGAGAGTAAAACAAAAGTGAGAGAGCGAGAGAGAGAGCGAGCAACAGAGAGAGAGAGAGAGAGGATGTTGAAGTGGAATTTGTGAGATATCTGTGAGATGAAGTGAGACCTGAGACACAGACAAACCTCTGAGCTCGTCATCTCCCTGTCTATAAAACCTGTATCAGTAAATCATTAAGAGACGACACGTCCGGCACGCTGCTCTAATGTTCCCTTATCAAACAGGGATCTGACTGGTCTCGGGGGACCATGGCAACTACCGGTTACCATGACAACCATCCACCGAGCCAAGCCGAGCCGAGCCAGAGACGTCGCATGCGTGCAAAACTTTGGTGTAGCGAGACAAAGAGATTTTCCTAAATCCTGCAAGGCTCGAGTGAAAACCGGTGTAACTCTGGTGATGAGGACGATCTTGAAGAGACAAGAGACTCGACCCTGTGTCTCACTGAGTGAGCGAGTGAGTGACTGAGTGAGCGAGCGAGCGAGGGAG
>JAOTRN010000025.1:21011935-21025022 GCA_028566695.1 Bagroides melapterus | reverse complement strand
TGGGGCTACTACTGGAGGGCTTCCAGCTTGAGGATCCTTTTGCAGCCATTGAGAAGGCAGCCCAGTATTTCCTTGCAATGAAGGATGCCCTGGCTTAGTAGATGGAAGTCCAGCAGAAGTTTGAATAGCACCCAAGCTTTGGCATTGAGCTAGTGCTGCACCAGCAGCAAGAAGCACCAGCACACTAAGGCTGAAGCCTACTTGGTTGAAGCCCATTGCTGCTAACAGAAAACTTCAAGTATACTGATACTACCAGAGCACCTCCTATTTAAGCAAGTAATGCTGCTCTTGATCATTGCCGCAACCTGTTGAGCTACTCATCTCACAGCTGCTGCCAATTAGAATTTTAGTACTCTTGGCATGTGATTGGACCAAGAGATTAATTGTCATTGTCACGTGACCTGGCCAATTACCAAAACAATTTCAGTAACTGACAAAGTAGCTTCTTCAAACGGAATTGTAAAGAACCAAAAAGCCATCATGTCTCACAACGTATTATTAGCAATTAGTATGTACATAACATTAAACATGTAGTTTCATCTCAGGACATTTATTGATTTGTGTGCAACAAACACACCAACAAACTATAAAGTAGGACCATTGCTGATTGGACAGATAAGAACAAGATAAATCCTGTTCCTTTTGATCAGTTAGTGGTAGTTTATAGAAGAAAGTGCTACAGGATCATCTTTTTAAATCCCATCTTTTTAGAAAGAATGTGTGTATTATCTAAAAGGTATGTTTATGAATCAAGCCAGAACATTAAAAAGCCATACCATAGCACGTTTCTCAAAATCTTCACAAAGTTATTGTACCTAGGAATAAATGTTCAATGTGATGCTCATTCTACCATTTCTTTCTTTATTTTTTTTGGAGCTACAATGCATTTTGGAAACATTTTCTCATGTATCGGAAAATAAACACACATAAGCGTGCTTAAAATGAAAAATCATTCGATTGCACACAGCAGACACAAACGCATCGAAAATAAAGACAGCGTTCTTCAACAAGGTCTTAACACGTTTATTGAAGCCAGGTTGATATTGTATGATTTATGTCATTGTAACAGGATCACAAAATGGATGAAAACAGTTTAATGTTTTTAGATAAGCCTTCAGAATTTAGCAGACTGGAAAAAAAAAAAATACACTTCACATATTTATTCCAGGCCTCCACCTTACTTAGATTTTGTTGGTTTACAGGTTTTTATGCAGTCACTGGTAGCGTAGTACTCCTTCACTTTCTTTAGAGCCAAGTATCAAACTAAAGCCATGAGTTTGAATGTCATCTAGTTAGCTTACTTAGTTTTGCTTTTAAAATAACACAAGATCACAGACAGGATAGAAGGGGACTACATAATGGCACAACTCTGTCCAAGCTCATAACAGTATGTAATAAAATAGAGAACAAAGACATAAACCTACTGAACTGAACACTCACAGATACGTTGAATTATTAGATCAATGACCGAACGTCTGAATAATTTCTCATTTTTAATCATAAAAATTTTGAAATTGCTTAACTCTGGATTTTCTCTCTCTTTTTTTATTTTTTAAGTATCACTATGGACCAAAGTCATTTCTGCACCCTAAAAAAAAAAAAAGCCCTAATAATCTCTCACCCCAAAACATTACTTTGTGGACAGAACGATGTATTTGTACACACACACAGTTACAGAGAAAGGCCTGCATGACTGTTCCACATCTCTATAATTCATACTATCTCATTTACAGCGTAAAACATCATGACCAGCCGCAGGACGAAAAAGAGACGGTGAATCTACTGAAGAGAACAGGCAGGTTGAACTCTCTCAGAGTCTTCAGTGCCCTTTTATAGGTTGACATTTGAGTAACAGCAGACAGATGAGCTGTGCTGTGAAGGCTGGCTGATCTCAGAGCTGCTCGTTCGAGGTCTCCTGCTGGTTTCTCTCTAACTGTCCCATCTGCTCTTTTTCCGTTTTGGTGGCTCTGGAACAGCAAAGCTGTCCTCGCCTCCCCTGTGTGAACTTGACCTTTCTCCGCTCTCCCTTTCTCCTTTCCAACTGTCCCTCTCCCGGCGACCACCATCGCCGTTGCGGCTGTCGCTGTGACGATCTCGGTCCCTGTCGCGATCGCCGTGGCGGTCCCTGTCCCCATACCTATCCCGGTCACTGTGGCGATGGTGGCTGTCTCCATGGCGGCTCCTGTCATGGCGGGAATCTTCTCTGGACGAAGAAGAGGAGGAGTAGGAGGAAGAGGAGGAAGAAGAGGAGGAGGAGGATGAGGAGGAGTAAGAGTCTGACACAGAGCTCAGAGAGCCCGAGCTACTGAAGCCAGGCAACTTAGTGCCCAAACTGATGGCTGGAGGAGGAGGAGGCATGGGGGAGGAAGATAACAGTGTACGGCTTCCTTCAGGGGATCCAGTGGGCACAGAACTCAGACTGCCTGCACTTGTCCAACCAGAGGTGCTGTTTGACTGAGCGCTGAGTTTCGGAGAGCTGCTTGATGCTGCCACAAAGTGGTTCTTGTACTGGGCCTGAGATAAAACAGCACAGGGCCAAAGAGCGTTAAACTGTGGAAATCAAGTGTGTTAGCAGGTACAAATGTATTTCTGACTTCGGCTTGTTCAGAAAGCTACAGCACAACAATCAGAAATCTAACGGTTTAGCATCTGCATATCATGAGGATCTCAGGGAGCAGCATAACCCATCCCGAGCACCCTGAAGTTCCAGAGATGTTTTATTAAACTAGAGCAATATGTAAAGTCCTGAGATATCCAGTCACTACAAAAGACCAGATAACGTTCCTCAGAAGTGTCGAGGTAGGAGCTTCACCCAGCCATGAGGAGAAGGGTTCGAGTGCATGCTGGTTACCTGAAAAGCTTGCTTCATGGCAGCCATGCGATCTCCCATGGCTCCACTGGGGGGTTTGTAGGACTCATAGTTGCCAAGGACAGAACCACTACTGCGCTCCTGGGTGTAGAGAAAAAGATTCAGAAAGAAGAATGAAAAGAAAGTCAAATTTATCTACAGATGTATTATATAATCCATGTAATAAATAAATTAGTTTAGCTGTTCAGTCAGAAACCCACTGAGGAATCAGATCCTAGGCCAGGCCTCTCCCTGTAGCCGAGACCTCCACCTCCAACATTCAGCTTCTTTCCTTTTCCACCTTTAAAACGAGACTTCCTGAACCAGGGATTCTGGATGAGTAGGGCAGGAATGGTCAGTAAATTGTGAAATGTATTAAGACACTTTCTCTGAACAACTTCTGAGCATCAGTAGAAAATAACTGTGATTAGGGAAACTAGTGATGCACCTGCATGGCCAAATCCATCACTTCCTTCGGGACACTCTGATTCGCTCCCTCTAAATTACGAACAAGGTCGCCTGCGAACGAGGTGTCTTTGTGCGTAAGCAGGCTATAAGCCACGCCCTTCTCTCCGGCACGACCTGTCCGGCCGATACGGTGAGTGTGCGTGTCGATGTCCCGGGCGACGTCATAGTTTACGACAGTACGGATTGAAGGTATGTCCAATCCACGAGCTGTGATAAGAAAACAACACCACCACCACAGTAGTCATGTGGAGTATAATAAAAACTAAATAAGAGAAAAACAATAAGCACAACCCTAACTTACTCACCTGCGACATCAGTGGCCACCAGGACAGGCAAGCTCTTCTTCTTGAAGTCGCTGATGACCTTGTTCCTCTCGCTCTGGTCCATGTCTCCATGCAGTAAGCCCAGGCTGTAGCCTTCTTGCTGCAGGTTGGTGGCCAGCTCCTCGCAATTAGCCTTCTTAGTCACGAAAATGAGCACAGAGCCAGACGAGGTGAACTCCACCAGCCTCCGTGTCAGCCACACCCACTTATCCGAGCCACTCGGCAACACCTCCACCAGCTGGGTCACGTCCTCGTTCGCCTGGAACAGAGACAGGCAAGAAGACAGACGAAGCACAGAATTAAAATGGTTCCCATATGGCTTGAGTGGCTTCATGTAATGACGGTGTGTCTTTTTTAAGACAATCAGCTATCTGATGTACTTTTTAAAACCACCATCATATATATTTTGGAATATAGCTATAATACTCTACAAGTTTAAAATGCCTGTAGATTCAGTGCTATTAAAAAAAATAAAATAAAATGAATAAAGTACCACACCTCTCCGATGTCTCCCTGTACTACACGGATCGGGTCAATGAGAATGTCCCGTGCCAACTTCTCGATCTTCTTCCTGAATGTAGCACTGAACAGCAGGGCTGAGAGGAAAAAAATAAAATTAAATAAAATATATATATATATATATACACAAGCTTAAATAAAAATATACAAGCTTGTTCTAATTCGTTATCGTTTCTATAGGAACGACTAATTCACAGAAACTTGTTGGCCACGCAAGTTTTTTTTTTTTTTTTTTTTTTTACAAAACCTGGTGTTATTCACAAAAGGAAAACAGCAAAATACACTGACATGGTCACGTGTTATGGAAGGAAATTGTGAGCAATATAATATGACATTAGTAACAAGGATACTGATGCTTCAGGTTCAATTAATGTTTATTTTAGATGATCATTTTTAAATCCATTATTGTAATTTTGACGTAGATGAAAATCTCATTTTACTGAAGCCGTGATCTTGAGCACTACCATACACGTGCTCATTCTGAGACACGTTTGCTTTTAGCACTTTAGTCTTTGTATAAAGTGTGATTATATGTGAAGCACTTACTTTGTCGGTCCGGTCTCACGTGGCTGGCGATGGATCTCACCTGATACTCTGAAAGCAAATGCAAATCAGAATTAGCGTACACACGTTTATCTTTTTATAGTAGACTAACCAGTTACGCAAACGTAAAACTAATGCTAATGGAAGATGTAGGATTGTTTAGACTTACCGAAGCCCATATCAAACATACGATCAGCCTCATCAAACACCAGGTAGGTCACCCGCTGCAGGGACGTCGCCTTCTTCTTCACATGATCTATGAGGCGACCCTGTGTGTGTGTGTGTGTGTGTGTGAGTGTGGGGTATCAAAACAAAACATATGCAGTATAGGCACACAGGTAGGTCTGCTTAATGATCATATAGTAGAATAGAATTAAGTGATGAAGGTTGTTTTACCGGAGTGCACACGACGATCTCGGCCCCTTCCTGTAGAGCCTTGGCCTGTTCCCACATGCTGCCCCCTCCGTACACAGCCACCGAGCGCAGGCCGTACGCCTTTCCAAAGCGTTTACATTCTGCGTGAATCTACACATGCACACACACAGCGAGTCAAACTTACTGAGAAAACAGAGGAAAAAAAAGACTGATAATAATCTCTAACCTGGCTCATTACACGCACATAAACACACACACACCATATGAATCATCTTCGTTGCTCATATGGGGTTACTATGGCATCCTCAAAAACCCATATATTTTTTTAACCATAGTATTTGTTTATTATTCATAAGATCTTAACGACCTACACACACACACACGCTCCATTACCAAACATTTTAGTAAATACGACCTGCTGACAGAGCTCTCTGGTAGGGCAGACGATCACAGCAATGGGTCCCTCGCCCTGCTCCAGCTCCTTCTGGTCCATAATGTGCACCAGCATTGGCCAGATGAAGGCGGCTGTCTTGCCACTACCTGTTTTGGCGATGCCGATGAGGTCTCTGCCGCTCAGGGCTATGGGGACACCCTAAGCAAGAGGAACAACGTCTCAGTGTTAACTTCCACGAGAAAGCCTCCAGACTGGCCTGAAGAACTGAGTGGTTGTGAATTGTTGATCTTAAAGCTAACACAAGTTCTTTCTTTGGTCACCTGGCACTGGATGGGTGTAGGCTGGGTGTACTCAGACTTGCGGATCTGATTCATGAGCTGCTCGTCAAAGCCGAAATGAGCGAAACTGGTGCAGGGTTTAGGAGGAGCGGCGCCTGACACCTGTTCGTTTAAACACACTCGCATCAGCCAATCACATTTTACATAGTGACGAGAGACGTGTTACACATAACGGAGGAGAAGGTGAAAAGCACTAACCCTCAGGTTGAGTTTGTGTCTCAGTTCCACCACTTGTGTTCCAGTCAAGATGTTGAGCTCTTCATGCTCCTCGTAGAAGTTCTTCTCAAAAGGAGGATAGTCGATCTAGGAGATGGTCACAAAACAATCTCTTCGATACATGACATAAGCACTGATAACAAAAGCTTGTACAAAGTTTAATATGTAACTCTTCACCCCACTCGGTTAATAATATTTGGTCTGAAATGAATTTAATACTTCACTGTATTCTGACTGAGGTGTGGACATCAAGGGCAGCGTTACCTCAGAGTGGTCAATAGGAGGAAGTGGCATGATGATCTTTTTGGTGGTAGGAGCGATGGGGTTCCCGTCGCTGTCATAGTCCACGGCCTCTTCCTCTTCCTCCTGGATCAGCCCGGCTGTCGGGTTCTCCGCCATGTAACGGAAATAAGCCTCCTGCACGCAACAGTCATGCAGGACGGGTCAGAAACATAGATTGATAACGATGCTGTGCTATCAGTATTGCAGCAAACTGATAATAACATCATAAGCATTGTTTCTGGATGGAGGAAGGAAGTGAAAGGAAACCAAATAACTGTTAAGTAAGGCTGGCAGTTAAGTGGCATCTGATCAGAGACAACGCCCAACATGCCAGCGTTGAATGTAACTGAAGAAACACCAAGTGTTAGCAGCCTAAATGTCATGGTTAGCTTTGACATGAGAAAACTGTTCACCCACCAGCAACTGTTAGATAAATGTGATGTCACTATTACGTCAACTAAACCTTTGATCAAAATGGCTAGAGTGTATATATAAATATATTGAATTTATTTATATATAAAATGAGCCATTCTTGAATCTGTGACTGCCCCAAATTCAAGCGGATCACATGTATGGATGTGTGTGTGTGTGTGTGTGTGTCTACAGGGCTTCTTTGAGCACTCAACAAACGCAACCTGCGAGGGTTTAATACGCAGAGTTACATGGACAGGTAGAAAGATGAGCTGAGAAAATGAAAGAGGAGATACAAATTGAGGCAAAGTGGTTCTTGAAGTAGAGGTATGCTGATGATGCGGTCACTCACTTGCTCATCTTCCTCTTCAATGTCATCTCGAATACCCCTGGAAAAAACAAGCGGAGAAAAAAAAAACTTCCCTGCGACTCGCTCAATCACCCGTGGAAGAACCCCTAAGTGCCCCCCAACCCCCAAACACACACCCCTCCCATTTCACCTCATATCATCCACACATAGATAAACGTATCAGATATTAGGCTCTTACTTAATACTACTCAACTGAAAACATGGTGAAACAGTTCTAGTTAGAACCCAATATTAGAATTTTGATAAGAATATGTCGTCTCTGGTGAAAATCCTTACTTGGTCAGCTTTTTCTCTTTTTCCTTGTCGTCCAGTTTCTTCATGTCCTTGGCTGCTTGGTTCTAGTTGTGTTTAGAGAGACGGAACGAGAGAAAACATTAGGTATAGATGCAATTGAACATAAGGTGTGCATACAGTGGGTGTGCAAGGTAGGTCACATATTATAGTATAAAAAGTAGTGCACAGTAACAGTTATGTGCAATATGATGCAGGAGTCTGCAGGAAGCATAATGGCATTTTTTACACAAAGTACAGTACCAGATGTTTGATTAGTGCAATATTAATATTAAGCAACTTGATTAGCAAATACATGTGTGTATGCGGTCTCACCTCCACCTCAGCCATAAAGGCATCGAGGGGATCGTCTTCGCTGTCTGATCCTCCTCCACCTCCTCCACTTCCTCCTCCTCCTCCCCCACCAGACTGCATCTGCTGCCTGGTAGGCGAGTTCTCTGCTGGGATATAAGGCAGATCTGCGGCACCCGATTCCTCCTCATCATCCTCAAAATAGCTTGGGGAGAATGAGACAATCAGAAAATATATCTTTAAAAAAAAAAAGTACACCATCCTGTCATTTCTCACAGTAAAAATAAAAAAAAAGGCATCATATCACATGTGGAAAAATTCCACTGGAAATAAGCAGAGATAGAAATGTCTATCTCTGCTTAATCACACTTTAGAATCGTGTCAGAAATACAAGACCAATGCCACCACTATATCCTATAGACCTGACTATCCATGTTAGGAGAATAACGAAATATATTTTCATAATATTGTCAATGACAAAATGGCAATACCACAATGTGGCATCTATAGCAGAAGGTAAGCTTTAAGTGGTCATTTTCTCACAACTTCCTTTTTATAGCCCAAACTACATAATATGATATGCTAATGAGCACGAGGAAAAACATGCAGATTAGCAAAATGACGTCATCTTGGGACCTCTGGTGGCTTTCTCAGCATGTTTTCTGCTGAAAAGGGTTTGGGTTGCATGTGAAAGTCGCGTCCAGTAGCACTCACGCATTTTCTTCGTCAAAATTGGCGCGTTTGGTTCCGATCTTGTAAAACGCAGGCAGCTGCTGGTTTTTGCCTGCAGACCCCGTGGCTCCAAACGCGCTGTGGGACTGCTGGCTCAGCCGAGGCTCCTCTTTTTTACCCCCAGAGAGAGAAAATCCTCCGAAGCCAAATCCTCGTTTCCCACTCGGTCCTCCTTTGTTCCAGTTCATAGCTGCAGTTGCTAACACTTAAACACAGCACGGACACTAAGTCAAAAACAAAAGACAAAAGAGAAAGACAACACACTCACTTCAGTATTCTGAATACGAATATACTTTCAGCTAGCCTGCTAAACGGTTGCTAACACTTTAGCACTTAGTAGCAATAATGACACCAAACTAGTCACAGCTAGTCATCTGATACCAGACAATCATATACAGACTTACATATATTCGATTATTAATGATTTAATTGTGATATTTCAGTGCACTATTTAATTAACTAGGTTGCTAATTTCCAAACTAGCCAAGTAGCTAACTAGCTAAAGGAGCAAGTGGGCGTGCGCGTGCGCAACATAAAGGTTATCGCTTTATCGTCACAAAATTCAATGCATGAAATAAACATGAAGTTACATTTTAGGTTTGGTGTGTAATTATTTTGCATTTGCACCAAGTTGTGAAATAAACACGTAGCTACGAGAGAAGCGAGTACCTGAAATAAAAAAACAGATGAAATTTACCGTGTTTTACCGTCAGTTACAGTCTGGCTGCCCGTTGTTGCGTACTACGTCATTAACAGTCGACGTGTTGTGTATGTTTTACGGGGCTTGAACGTTTTGTTTGAAGGCGTTGGTCTACATTCATTTTGGTTATAACCTTATTGTATTTTATTGTAAGAGTTTACTGGTTTCTGTCTTTTTTCTAAATAAAGCCATAATGTATTTTCTGAGATTTAAACTACTACAGCAAGATAATAATAACAATAATAATAACAATAATAATTGTTATTATTATTGTTATTATTATTGTTATTATTAATTTTAGTAGTAGTAGTTGTAGTAGTATTTCTTAATGAAGAAAAGTTGGTGCTCTCTTAAAGAAAAATATTTATGGCATTGTTCCCAGTACAAAATTTATAATATTATTATACAGATTAGATTATTATATAACGTGGAATGAAGCAGCAAAAAAGTAATGTTATTTTGTTAATTAGAAGGCAGATGATGGTTTCATATAAGAATTTCAGTTATAGACAAAATAATATTCCCTGGGAATAATACAGCAAACTTTGTCCAGTTTAGGAAAATGGCAATGAACTGTTTGAGAGCCGAAAGAGTCGAATGTTAAGGGAAATTTGAGCAAAATGAAGAAAATGTATGAACCAAACTCATGCGAATTTTTAAAATTATGTTATTTTGTTCAGTTAGGTAAATTAAACAAGAGACAATGAGCCGTTTTGTTGTCAAAAGAGTCGACTCCTGAGCCGGATGATTTGACTTACTAAATGGAACAGTAATCGCGCATGCGCGTTATTATGCAAGCCCTGATGCGCATGTGCTCTGCAGACTGCAGGACGCAGCTCGGAGGAACTGACAGGAGGGTAAACAGATGAAATGAAACGTTTTCTTTTTAATTAATTCGTTATCATTAGACGAACTCTGAGCACCCGGATACTTTCTCTTCCTCAGGTGTAAGTTAACGCCAAACATATTAGCCAAACTTTACCAGTTATAACAGTATAAGCGTGCATGGGTTTGTTAGAGATTTTCACACCCTTTACAAAGCGTTTGGATTGAATTGAAATGAAAACGTGATGATCTGGTCAGATGAAATGAATCGTATTAAAAACTAACATCGGCGCATTTAAACCGTAATATCTTGAAAGACCGATCGGTTAAGTTATCGGCTAAGTTATCCAGTTTGCTAAGCTGAAGAAGAAAAAAAAAAGAATTTACATTATCACTGAAGCTAGATATTTATAACACAGCGCGGTTGAATTCTAGCTTCTGATTGGTTTAATTTTCTATAACGGCAGCTCTAAAAGTAGCGCCGGCTGTAAACCAAATCACCAATTATATTAATGCGCTCATTCTAACACATTATCGTCTCTATAGTACCAGCTCATTTACTGGGATATGTATCGGAGCCGGTATATGTTGCTTTCTTCCCTATTTATTGGAAACAAAACATTATAAGCAAGCTGTTCAGGGCATACATTTTCTTTACACATGTCCATCTTGAAATTGATGTTGCATGCAGCAGGCTCGTTACTGATTAGTGCTGTGTCATCTGCAAGCTGGTGCACAGGAACGTTACAGGAACGTGTTGGAAAAGTGCACCGTATTCCAATTCGCTGTTTCTATGTTTTGTAATTTGTTTTTCTTTTTTTTTTCTGCAGATTGTGACATTGAATGTGATTTTGATGGTGTAGACACTCATCAAATTTTGGATCCATGTCTTTTTTGGTGAGTTTACATCCCTTTCGACATATTTATTATACATTATCACACCATGTTGTTTCCCCTGAAGGGCATTCTGATCGATAGAACGTTCTGTGGGATGCTCGCTGCACCGTTTTCACTCATCCAGTGTTTTATTTAAAAAAAAATAAATTTGAAAAAACTCAACTCTGTAGCCGAAGCATTTAAATGGCTGTTCTTTTTGTTGTTGTTAGCGTTGGGTGTCGGAGAAACTGAGTGTGGAGAGTCTGAGGGATTTGGACTTATTTGGTGGTGAGTACTTTACCGAACATCTCGCTGTTGCTGTGCTTATGTCATGGACATGTTGGCAGCCCTGGCGCAGGCTTTACGCTTTATGATTTTCAGCTATTGCAGACACAAATCGTACATAAGGATAGAAAGTCACCGCTGGTCTAAAAGTATACTGTAGGACTATAGCAAATTAGAAATAGCTAGAGAGACCGTGTTTCTAAAGGTGACTCGTAAACGAAACATTTAAACAAACGGAAAAACATCCTAATAATCTCAAAGTTAACAGGACGTAGTCATTTTCTTTAATGTCACGTCTTTTGTCAGAGGATCTTCATCGTATAACCTGGAGAACACATCTTCTCATCGTCTGGTACAGAAGTTAGCCGAGAGACAAGAAATAAAATCCCTCAGTGTAAAACCAGGGAGTTTATCTCTCTCTGTAATCTCTGTAAACACAGATTTTTAAATTGTTTTTCTTTTGATTGATGAAAATTCTAATTTGAGAATTATTCCCTCAGTCTGCTAAAACAAGCCAAAATCTTTTCTTTCCTCTCATTTGCAGCGTAAATGTGTTTGTGTGTTGTGTTGCGTAGCGTTTGTACATTTGATTGCGTCTGCTTTGTGCTTGGGAGATTATATTATTAGATTTCATCCATGACGCACCAGTCATTTCAGTTTGGATGTAAATCAGTGTTTGTATTTTTTTTTTTTTTTAATATTGCATCATTTTAGGTTCAAGTCCCAGGGAACCTGCCACTGTAATCAGTTTAATGTAGTGATTCCATGTTACATGTAAAAATAAATAAAGAAATAAATTTTGTTCAGTCGATAACTGAATGATGTCGGAGCTCATGACGTCTGACGTCAGGACGTTGAGGTACTGGTTTGTTTTCAGCAGGTTAATCCTGTTTCTGTCTTGTTTTTTATTCAAACCACTCACCAGAAAGGTTTATTCTAAATATTTCCAATAATGTGAAGTGCAAAGTTCTTCAGTTCTTCTGACAGTGTGGTTCAGGCCACAGTAATGCCACAGTAATGCCAGACTCATATTCTGAGTACTTTTTCTATTCTGCACCATGTTCCCTGGGATTTTATGTGCTAAACTCCTTGGCTGCAGTACTACATACTACATAAAAGACTAGATGCTCTCAGCGGCCAAGTGGAAGCATTTTAGCTTTTTTTTTTCTTTCGCTTTTATAAGCCGCTCATTTTTGCTGTGACTTTGATGGATCCCGAGTTGTTCCTTGCTGCTCTGCTTGTATGTGTTTGCATCTGGCCGCTGCCTCGTGTTCCTGTGGTATAAACATGTATTTCAATGTTGAGTCCTTGATGAGATGAAATTTCATTTCACACATTAATCCATAACCAACTGGTTCTCTGAAGCAGCTGATTATGTTGTGTAACAGAGGCAGGAAGGGGCATGTCTCTATAGCAGCAGTGTCAGAAGAACCATGTCATTGTTTATCAGATGTTCTGTAGTTCTCTGATATATATGATGCTGACATTGGGAGATAAAATGATGACAAAACTCCACGACTACCACTGGATACTCATTCAAGGGAGGGCTGAGAGTGAGTAAGGGTAGGTGTAAGGTGATAGGATGAGGGTGGGAAATATTGGGCTTGGTGGGGAAGGGGGTCAGGCGAGTATGGGCTTGGTGAGGGTAGTCTTGGTGGGTGGGCAGGTGAGTGTGGGCTTGGTGGGTGTGGACGAGTGTGGGCTTGGTGGGTGTGGACGAGTGTTGGCAGGTGAGTGTGGGCTTGGTGGGTGGGCTTGAGTGTGGGCTTGAGTGTGGGCTTGGTGGGTGGGCGGGTGAGAGTGGGCTTGGTGGGTGTGGAAGAGTGTGGGCAGGTGAGTGTGGGCTTGGTGGGTGTGGACGAGTGTGGGCTTGGTGGGTGGGCGGCTGAGTGTGGGCTTGGTGGGTGTGGACGAGTGTTGGCAGGTGAGTGTGGGCTTGGTGGGTGGGCTGGAGTGTGGGCTAGAGTTTGGTCTTGGGGGGTGGGCGGGTGAGAGTGGGC
>JAOTRN010000025.1:20691559-20713609 GCA_028566695.1 Bagroides melapterus | reverse complement strand
TTTTTTTTTGGGTTTTTTCTTTTTATTTCAATTTTGTTTTAAAAATTTTTTTATTTTTATTTTTACTATTAATATGGGCCCCCCCCCCCCCCCAAAAAAAAAACAAAAAAAAAAAAAACAGTTTATTCGAAATAGAATTAGAGATGGCGTTTCCCATTTTAATAACTTTTAATAGCTAATTTTAATGAGCTTTTCATTTGGAGTTGCTCTCATGTCATGTCTTTTTTTTTTTTTTTTTTTTTTTTTAATTTTCAACTGTTTTAAATTTTATATTTATATAGCGCATATTTTAATTTCATATCTGGGACTCAAGTTTATTATGCCCTGATTTCTAGTCTTTCTGTATAAAGATATAATTGTTACAGTGACTGAATGTGACTGTGTATGAATGAAGGGTGACAATAAAAAAAAATCCATTTCATTTTATTGCCCCTTCATATGAGATTATTAAAAAATAAATGTAATACAATCTGTACATTAATCTGGATATAAAGAACTAAATCGAACTCTGATAACACTAAACTGGTAGTTTAGTGCCAGGCATGACACACATTGCACGGTAGAAAGAAGATGAACAAATTGTGGACTTTAAACAGCCTTTTGCTTACGGCATGGAGATATTAGAGTTTTCACAGGGCTTAAAACAGCCGATGGAAAATCAATAAGAGGCTGCTCTAGTCTAATGAGATTCAAAGCATGACCTGAGATGAGCTTGCGTCCGTGTCCAGCTGCACCTCACTAGCCATTCCACCGCCATAAATAAAAGCCTAATTGTCAATCAATACTGGTGAATGGAGAAAACTCAGCAACAGATTTTAATGCTTTGCTGAAAGAGGTGTCGAAAACTTTAGGTGAATTACATTTATTTTCTACAGTTTAACATAATAACAAGCATATGTGTGCAAACATTTTAAGACCAGTTGGGTGTCACATAAGTGTCTGTTTTGTTAAAGATAATGGAGTTTGTGACGGTCAGATGGCTTAGACAAAAACATACGGTTAAGTCTTTTAGAAAAACAGAACTTTCTTGGTCCAATTACAGGAAAAAAAAAAACTCCAGACATATAGTTCATAGTGTATATAGTCTTCACTAATGTCTCAACAGCAAAGATTAATAAGAAGCCTGATACACAAGGTGAGCAAATTTCAATACAATCCTAAAGTAAATCCTCTTAATCCTAAATTTACTCATTGTGAATTCTATTAATAATCTACCGATCATCTTTAAGCCTAACATAAATGCACACTATTCCCATGGACAGTAACTAGGGTGGTACAAGTATCTGAATTATATTATTCTGAATGAACAGGTAATGTTGTCTAAACAGATACAGGTACACATTTTTATTAAAGACTTGATCCTAGCTAAAAAAAATTCTGCTAATTTCTGTAATGTAGATTTGAATCATACTCACATGCCCATGTTGAAAAATGCCAATCACCTGTAAAAATGTTTAAAGTGTTGCACAACATAGCTCATGAGCTTTTAAAGACATCCATAAAATGGCATAAATGGGAACAAGCTTCACAGAGAGCTGAATGTCTGAAATGAGGTAAAAAAAAAAAATGCTAAAAAAAAAAAAAAACAGGAATTTCTCATAGAAATGGAAGTTATTTAGATCCACAGGTACACCAATAAAAATATTATCCAGCAGCATTATTTGGCTGTTTTATTATGTTGTTGTAACATACTTTTTTTTTTTTTTTTTTATTTTACACTACTGCAGTGTTAATGTGAATTTCCTCTAAGAAGGATTAATAAACTAATCTCATTCTCCTCTGACCTCTGACCAGGTGTTCGTATTAAAGTGGATGATGACTGTATACACAATTCTAATGATAGTCTTCTTTTATTAAGGTTGTTCGAAAGTGTAATCTTTTAATTAAAAAATAATTTTGTTTACATAGTAAACATTTCAAAAATAAATCATTATATTTTATATATTATAATAATATAAATTTAGACAGAATTTTTGTGTGTTAGTATTCCACAATTCTCCTTGGGTTTCTTTGTGACATTCCTGACATAATTACCAGAAAATAATAATAATAATTTTTTTATTGAATTGTTTACAGGGCTTTAAAGAAAATACCTAAAATCTTCATAACCTTTTAACCAAAATCTCTTCATTGTATTTGGAACGTTTCAGACATTCATGTCTTTGTTTTTTTTTGTTTTTTTCTTCCAAACAGGAAACATTTCATGACCTTTTCATGAGACTCATTGTGGAAGGCAATAAAAACTGTTTTTCCTTGTTCAGGCAAAGACATTTACATTTCCCACTGTATACATGTGAGAAGTAAATATAAATCCCCCAGGGGGCAAGAAGACAAGTCCCAAATTGTATACAGAAGGTTATTCATAAAAGTGTTGATAATGTGGGTGTAGAAGTCTCACAAACTCACGTAGCAAATATGATACAATTGGTGTTAAAGGGTAATGATAAATTGGTGTTAAATTTTTCTGACTTTTGTGACTTCTTATCTACAAAACAGTATTCAACATCAGAGTCCGTATCACCAGGTGTCTCCATTTCGTTATTTGCCAGTTTAAAAGTTAAAATTAACTAAATTGGAAACCTATAGTAATTTATTTTATTAATCTGTCTGTGAATGTTCAAGTGGAAATCAGAGATATGCCTTTTTTCTATTGGTCATTGTTGCACAGTGGGTCAAGTAACTAAGGAAAACCCTTTTACTGCATCACATCAAACGTATGCATTACAAACCTCGAAAGAAAAAAGACAGATACTGTAGTCATGTTTCCCCAGATATATTTTATTTATTTAACAACATTAGACACTGGTTATGGAAACAGGCAGGCAGACAGACAGACAGACAGGCAGTAGTGTTTTAATCCATCTTCAATAACAGCGCAATTATTTCTGGATATTTCAGGTAGGTGTGAAACTGAGCATCCTGCAGTCAGAGAGCGTTCACCCTGCTATATCAGAATACGTCTACCCATCAAGAAGAAGAAGAAGAAGAAGTTTTAGATAATGTTCTCCCCATTAGCCAAATACATGCAAATAAATATACAGTGCATTAAGAAAGCCCAACCCTGAAAGCCTAAGAAAAAAAAAACGAACTTGTGGTTAATTAGAAAACACTTTAACCGATAGCTCCACATCAAATAAAGAGATCAAACATTAACCGGACAGATTTCTTCTGGGATTAGTGACTCTTTCCAGACACCATGAGCCCAAACTCCTGGATGGTGATTTCTTTGTTCTGGTACTGCTGCAGCTGGCGTTTGGTGATGTTCCCGGATCGCAGGGCATCATCAATGGAGAACTTTTTGCCCGATTTTCTGTCGTAAAGAACAGACGACTCTCCATTTGGACCATTGAGGGTGATCTCCTCCCAGTCGCATTCCTGACTCTGGAGGTTGACGAACATCTTCCAGTCGATGAGCCCCAGCTTGTAGGCCTCTTCCGGCCTCATCTCTTTGCCTGTGTCGGGGTCAATGACAACGATAGACCGACGGAGGTGGCTTTCCCTCTGCTCTCTCTTCACCCTCACGGCAGACAAGCTCTTCTGTAGGCCTTCGATTTCTTTGTCTTTCTCAGTGGTAATGCGTCTCAGGTCTAGAAGCTCGTTCTGCAGCGCCGTTAGCCGCATTTCCAGGCTTCTGCTGCTGTCCATTGGGGTGGACTCTGTTATTTGCCTGGTTTCCTTTGAGGTGATCTGGATTTCAGCTTGGAGTTTTCTGATCTCGTTCTGCAAGCGCTGGTTCTCCTGGAGAAGTCTGCTGCTCTCTTCACGGATATAGTCAAGCTCTTTGGACGACTTTGTGTTTGTGAACTCCAGTTCGGTCAGCCTGGTGGTGATGGTGCTCAGCTGGATGTCCAGCTCTTGACGGCGTTTTGTTTCTTCATCAAGGGTCTTCTTCAGCCGCTCGATCTCATGCTCGGCTTCTGGGTCTGCCTCGACTTGAACTTTCTCTGTGCAAACGACTTTCTCCCGGACCTCCATTTTCTCCAGCGTGTGTTGCTGCTGCAAAAGACCATTGTACTCTTTCTCCAAAAGCAGACGCTTGTGCCTCTCTTCTTCAACCTGAAGTCGTAAGATTGAATGCTCTTTCTCCTGCTGTGGGTCTTGCTGCAGAACCACCTTTTGCTTGACCGTAACCTTCTCTCTGGTTTCTTTGTCCCTGATCTCAAGCTCACTAAGTCGGACTCTCAATCTCTGAATTTCAAGCTCAGCTTCCCGACGGGCTCTGCGCTCACGTTCGAGCTCCTCTAGCTGGAGATCCAGGTCAGCCTTCTGACGCTGCAACCTGGCCAACTCATCTTTCAGGATTTCCCTCTGTTTCACCTCAGAGTTGATGTTCTGAGTGAAGGTCATACATTCAGACTTCAGCAATGGGTCTTCTTCCACCTTCACCACTTCTTGCTGCACAACCTTCTCTCTAACCTGTGATAAGTCGATCTTCTTGACCCTGATCATCTCTTCAGTGGTAGTTCTCTCTCTCTCTAGATCCAAGCGCTTCCTCTGTTCCTCGGCCAGCCTTTTCTTCAGGGTCTCGATTTCTTCTTTGGTTTTAGGGTCCTCCCTGTACTGAAGGACTTCGTTAAGCACCTCTTTGGTCTGCACTTGGGGTTTAGTGTCTCTCCACCTCTGAATCTCACTTTTCAGTTGTACGATCTCTAGTTCGAATTTCTCCGTCATGTGCGTCTTGTCCACAATTTCATTTCGGAGTCTTTCCAGCTCTCTTTCGGTTTCTGGATCGATCTTGTACTTGATAACCTCCTTGATGATTTCTTTGATCTCGACTTGTGGGCCTCGGTTTCGCAACACCAACAGCTCATCCTGAGTGGACTTCAGGTGGAGCTCGGCATCTCTGCATCTTCTCTGCGCTTCTACAACTTCAAGTCTGAGATTGGCGACCTCTGCCTCTGCCTTGGGGTCGGGTCTGACGATCTCACGCATTTTTTCCTGAATGATGACCTTGGACTTTTCCTCCTCAAGGCTTGTGATCTTTCTCTGAAGGTCGGTTCTCTCTCTCTGAATAGACATGTGCTTAGACCTTTCATCTTCAAGCTGCCGTCTCAGGGTCTCGACCTCCCTCTCCAAAGTGATATCTCTTTCAACCTTGACAACCTCTCTGATGGAGATCTTCTCCTCAGCCATGGCCTTTTCCTTCTCCAGACGCTTAAGTTTTTCTTGCATGAATCGCAGCTCGTCTTCCAACTGTTTGCGGTTGTTGATTTCTTTCTGCTTTCTCTCCATGATCAATTGGTACTCTCTCTCGAGTTGAGGATCGTTTGTCACCTTTATGACCTCTTCCTCCTTGATGACTTCTTGCTCCTTGCTCTTCTCAGCAGCCAGGATTGTGATCTGCTTCTGGATCTGAATGACATCGTTGTCCTTGACTAGCTTTTGTCTCTTGAGCTCCTCCAGCTCTTCTCTAAGCCTTCGTACTTCCTCCTCCTGCCCACGGTCCCTTTCAATGCGAAGTACTTCTTTGACTGTGTACTGCTGAGCACCTTCCTTCATTTCTGTCTCAATACCACGGAGTTTCACACGGAGAGTGTCCAGCTCGCCTTCGAGGATGCGAGTGGTCCTGCGTTCATCCGAGAGCCTCTGCTGGACTTTGCTCATTTCTTCATCGAGCTGAGGATCGGGGACCTTCTTGATCAGCTCTTTTTTGACGATTGTGTCCTGCGGCTTTTGTCCTTCCAGCACATAGATGTCAGTCTGAATGGTTTTGATTTCCTTTTCAAGCTGCTGCCTTCTCAGGATCTCATCCTCCAGCTGGTTCTTAATTCTCCAGGATTCATCTCCTGAAGCAGAAGATTTCACTGTCTGAACGTTCTGCTGGATGACTTGCATCTCCGACTGCTGTTAAACAATACGTTCACAAGGAATCAGTTAACAAGCAAATGAGACGAAAAAGACAAGTCTGTACACCGTTGTGAAGTGTTTTGGTGGACGTTATATCGTACCTGATTGAGAAGACTTTGTGCAAACTCGAGGTTCTGTAGCCGTTGTTTGTTCACAGCATTGACCTCTGTGAATTTAGCCTCGATGGCTGCTTCCTGTTTAATACAATGGTCACAAAGAATAAGACAAAAGGATGGTTCAAATGGTAATTAAAGCAGGATTATTATTCAATATGGCTTCCCCAAATTCCACCAAGTTCGCTTGCTTTTTTTAGGAAGTATTTGGACATTTTATTAACCGCAATTAAACTCTCAATGCTAGTGTTAAGTGTGAGACAAATATACATCCTGTGCCAGATTCTATATCAAGAAGCTATATCATTTTACCTCTCCCTTGACTCTCAGCGCAGGAGACTCCAGTCGGCTCCTCTTGTATGTTTGCGTGACCAGGCCATCTTCGAGGTCGAGAATGGACTTGAACCTCTCGGCTTCGTTTTCATAATCCTGAACAGAGAATCCACAAAGAGCAGGACGTTGAGGTTTAACCTGAATACATCCGGTTTTAAACTACAAAAAATCATTCTGTATGGGACGGAGTCGCACCTTGACCGATTGTTGGTAAACCTGTGCGTTCTTAGAGACGGTGTTCAAGTCCGATTCCTTTCTTGCGATGTCAGAGAGCAGGCTCTAAGGACGAAAAGAAAACTTGTCAAATTTGCTCACCCTGAACAACATCTGTACTGTAGGCAAGTGGAGAAATAAAACATACGCAATGAAGAGCAGATGTTGGACTCGAGTGGACTTACTCTTTGGTTTTTCAGCTTTCCTTCCACCTGCTGGACTGCGTCAGTCTCGTGCGCCTCGTAGTTTGGTACGCGAGACAGCCAGCTGTTCAGGTTGTCGTAATCTTTACGATAACTGCCATACGAAGTTTTAGCTCTCTGAAGACTCTGTGATCTGGGAAAAAAGATTGCACAGTAAGTGAGCTTTAATTTTGCGCTTTGGCCTGAGGTACAACAGGATCTTCTAATACAGTAAGCATTAAGTTAAAGCTACATTCAAGAAAATAATAAAAGTGCTGATTAGGAAAAAAAAAAGATTTTGTCCTCTGATCTATCAGATACAGAGATAGAGTTGATAAGCATCAATCAGCCATAGATTTGTGTTTAAGGATGTGTACACAGGATAAGTCTCCTGCAATACAAATGTAAATTTGAGAGACATCGTGGCCAATACAAACTAGTAGTCCATTTTAATTTTTCAGATGTTCAGAAGGCACACAGGTACACGTGTAAACAACAGCGTCAAGCGTAAAACACTTCATCTGGATCTCCAGTGAGAGGAGTGAAGGCACAGGATTGTGCGTTATCGTGTGTTTGTTTTCATGCAGATCGTTACCTGGTGTCGATCTGCCTGAGAAGATTGTCGTAGCGCTTGTTGAGTTTCTGAACATCAGCTTCCTGCCGGTCGATGTCAGGACAGTGCTCCTGCACCTTGTTCACCATGTTATCACAGCTGTTTTTCGAGCTCCTCAGATTGCTCTCTAACTCCGGGATTATGGAACTCTTCGCCTTCAGCTCCGAGCCCATGTCCTGTGTCGGATCAGATATGTAATAAGTGTGTGTGTGTTTGATGCAGAAGATAAATAATTCTTTATATCGCTGTGATGTGTTCATGTATAAGCGGTGTCTTACAGAGAGCTCACGCAGACCCTTATCCAGAGAGGTCGGGTCAGAGGGCGCGATTTCTTCCCTGGCCAGCCTGTTCTCGTAGGGCGTCAGCAGGTTTTTGCAGTTCTGTATCGAGGACTCCAGCTTGTTGGAGTTCTGAAGTCTACAGAAATAAACAAGAACATTCTTCGTTTTAGGTTTCTCACGTGTGTGCAAAAAAAACAAAACAAAAAACAAAACAGTACAGGCCACGTACCTATCGTCTGTACACTGCAGCAACTGCTGGACCTTGTTATATTTGTTGGCAGTCGTGTCGACCTTGGCGGAGAGCTGTGGAGCGCTGGCACACTTGGGGTTGGATTTGAGGAAAGTCTCAGCCTCACGAACTTTGGTGGTCTTCTCCGGTTCGATCCTACGGACGGCGGAGGCGATGTCCTAATAATAATAATAAAAAAAATGTTTATATTTGTATAGATTTTACTGCAAATGTTTATTTAATTTTTTAAAATTTCATAACTTTTTTTGTACAAAAGACTACTACTTTTATTTCACAATGCCCTTTTCATTTTATTATGAGCCTGACATGTACATATTTATTTAATTATTTATTTATTGATGCATATTCAAATTTCCTGACAAGAATGAATATCCAATAGCTTGTGTGAATTTTTTTTCACATAAATTTAATATTTATCCAATACCGAATATCTGTTATATGCAGCTCTGAGCTTCATTTTTGTAATCTAGAGCTGAAATTATTATATAAATATTAACATTTTAATGTCTGATTTTTTTACCCTCATGTTCTGCAGCCTGTCGGCGCTGTCCTGTACGGGGCGGTTCTGCTCCAGAGGGGGGCGCTCTTGAGAATAAATGGCCTTCTCCTGCTTATCGAGGTCGTTCACCACTTTGTCCAGTCCGGCCATCAGCTGGCGGCACTGCAGCTCCTGCTTATCTGTCATAAAGAAAAGAGACTGATACCTTCCATGTCTTTACAGTACGACTCAAGAGGATTGAGATTCAAGTTTCAGACAAGCATTTTTCAGCAAAAAATAAAAAAAAACAAAAACAAAAAAAAAAACCTCACGACTAATAACATAAAAGAAAAAAATAGATGTAGTAAAATTGATCTGTTTGCTCATCACGGCTGTGAGGAATATTATGGAAACATAACGACGTCTGAACACTGAATACACCTCTCCATAAATGTGTTATGACTTGTTATATATATATATATATATAGTTTATTTTATAGACTCATTTGGCCCCGCCCACCACCCTGTTCTCACCAATCATATGACAGCTACCTGGTGAGGATGATAAAACGTGAACACATGTTTTCCCTAAGACAAGTGACATGAACCAAAACATTTTTTAATTTAATAGCGTTGTTCTCTGGAAGGAAAGTACCCCTTATCTTCCGCATACATGAGCTCACAGACCGCCACGATTGGTTAGTACTGAACAGGATGTAGGACATCGCCACAACGGATCGTTGACGTGGGAAAAAAACCCATAACTAACATAAAATATTTGTAAATCACTGCACAGGTTTTTGAGCTAACATTAACCTGACACGAATGGAGCACAAAGGGAAGGGACACCAAAGCAAAAATGATAGCTTCTGTCATTGTTAATTGCAAACACGCCCTTTAATTTTACAAAAAATAGCTGGTTATTTATTTGCCTTAGGTAACAGAACAAAACTATCCGCAAACCACAGGCGTTAAAGTCTGTCACGGATTTAATGTATTATACACGACAGTACAGCAGCTCATAAATAGGGCAGCTCATAAACAGTTTTATTTTAATTAAATTAGTAATAGAGAAATCTTCGACAACAATTAATTGAAATTTCTAATACGCGTTTTATATTTATCCAGTAATGTGAGAGATGAAAATACACAACAGAATTCGGTTTTAATGATGTGACGTTCATCATTGAGTTATTCTGAATAAATCCCAGGAACACACCTTGTCCACCCGTGCTGTCCTTCTTCAGGTCACCCAGTCGGGACTGCAGCGCTGTTTTGCTGCTCGCCAGCTTCTGTTTGTTGGCCTTCTGCTGACTCACCAAACTGTATCATGACAACCAAAATAAATAAATGAATAAACAAATAAATACTTCAAATCCTCAAACGGAGTAATGGAATTTAACTGACAAAGCGTTAGTTACTGGTAAGCTTGAAGTTATATTATGTACACGATAATACAAGGTTTCGTGATCCACCCTGGACGGGGTGCCGAGGGCACTTGGACACACATAGGCCAATTTAGTGACCCTAATCAGCCTAGAAAGGATGTTTTTGACCTGGAGGAGGAAACCCCTGAAGCACGAGGGTAACATTCGATCTTCACGGACGTGTGAGGTACGCATGCTAATCACAATACTGTTTACATCATGTATATATTGTATATATAGTAACGTAGCATCGTATCTGAATCCATAATCTGATCCAGTCCGGACTTTACCCCGACCTCTCACCTGATTCCTCTTTACCCTCACGTGCCTCCGTGTATTAATACCTGTATTTCTCCGCCTATCTCAGTCAGGATTTTCTGTTCAAGTGTGCATCACTGAGCTGTTTATTCCCTGTTCACTGGTCCTGGATTTTAGCTTTTGATTGTTTCTCCCCCTTCCCCAGCCCACATTTTTTTCTACCCGTTACTTTCCTCGTTAATTACATGAGCCTTGTAGCCTCAATACAAAACTAAAAGCAAACACGTGAACAATGTGTACACGTTTCAGTTTTGGCCTCACATTCTTTTAATATTTGTTTTCACAACACGCCACTTTGGTAAACATTACTCCGTTTAGGACACGAGCTCTTTAAACCTGCGACTAGAAAGCGAGACAGGAAGAGGAATACTCACTTTTCAGCGATGGCGACAGAGTCCTGGTCAGTAGGTGGGATGATGAAGCACATCCCCGGAGCTGCCATGGTGCGACCGGACGAGTCTTTCACGTCCCATTTCTGTCCGTTGTTCCTGAGAAGGGTGTAACGCTCTCCGCGGTGAATCTGACCCTGTGTGTGGCGTAAATAAAGAAGGAAAAGAGTTTATAATTCTCATTTTCCATGAATATCTTCCAGTAATATCGAGGGATAGAAGAGGACTAGTGTTTAATACCCCATCTGTGTCAAAGTCGCACAGAGCCTCGATGGGAAGAAGCTTTTGTGGCACAGTCCTGCGGTACTTCAAGGGCAGAACCTGTAGGCTGCGAGTTTGAAGAGCTTTCACTCGATCGTCAAAGGAATCCATGGCTTTCCCCTGGTCCTATAATAATCACAACTCATACTCACACGCTCATACTTGCACACTGAGCAAATTAATTAATTCCTAAAGAGACTGTATTTACGTTCAGGTCCGTGAGCAAGCCTTCTAACTGGTACTGGTCTTTAAAATCAGGGTTGTACTTCTGGTTGATTTCAGTGTCCAGGCGCTTCAGCAAGTCCTGAGTGTCTCTGGCCTCCTTCTGAAACTGTGTGCGGTTAAAAAAAAAAAAAAAAAAAAAATTAGGTGTTAAAACTCTTCATTTGGATGTTCGCTTGGCTCTTAAAGCGAGCGCACTGTTCCTTACCTTGTGGTACTCGTCCATGTTCTTGAGGTGGTTCTCTTCACAGATGAGCAGGTTGAGATATTCCTTCCAGTCTGCATGGACGGCATCCATATGCGCCTGGAGACGAAGAACTGGATTTCTTAATATGTGCACGTTACATTCCCCCGACAATACACAATACGTTTTACTAACAGACTATATTTCAACACCTACAGAGGTAAATTATTTATCAAACTACGATTTTAAAGGTTGCTGTAAAAAATGTAAACATCAGCTGCTTCCAATTAGATTGGATTGGATTCAAAGTACCTCAGAAAATCCAAGACAAGACACAGAAATTCCAGGAATTGTGAATTTTTTTTTTTTTTTTTTGCTCCATTAAACATCTGCTGAAGCAGTGACTATGTTAGAGTAAGCTTTTCAAGACCACCGTGTCCTTTTTCCAAAGGGAAAAAAGGACAAATCACAAGTTTTGAAATGAACGGACTCGTCTACAGAGAAACAACAGTGAACAACAGCCAACGAAGTGGATCTTACACCGTGACAATTCAGCTGTACGCAACCCCGAGGAGTTTTAATGGTGAAACAACGATCGTCATGGTTATGATGTGCGATTTGACTTGACATGCTTTTTTTCCTAGCATAGTGGATATGATATCAGCACATCGCCTAGCTCTGATTTACATCTGTTTAAATTTCAACGTACAGCATAAAAAAAAAAAAAAAAAAGATTCGGACCGTACCTCGATGACGTTCTTTCCCGGATGTCCCTGGGCGATGAGTTTTTCCCCGTCGTCACTCAGTTTGGTGATTGTCCCTTCCTTAGATTCCAGACACTTGCTGATGAAGTTCTATTAAAAAAAAAAGTGTTAAGGTTTAAGATTTAAGTTTTATTAGCACAGTGCACATGCATGGAAATAAATCCACATATTATATAATGCTTTCAGACTGATAAACTCAAAGTCTGGTCTGTTTTATTATGAAATATATTAAGGTTAATAATTGAAGGTAAAATATTAGGGAGAGGTTGCTTCTATTTTCTTCAGTAGTTCTCATAATGAAAAGGTAGACAGATAATGTTGGGGATTTTTTTTTTTGGGAAACGTACCCACAGCATGGGTTTTTACACACACTCTGTGAAGGTTGTTACCTCGTACTGCCTCTTGCGAGCCGGATAGTCGAGGTTGGCGTCGCTCCAGTCGTACATGACGCGTTCATCAGCCTGCTGGTCCAGCCAGTAGAGCTCGTTGGTGCAGCGCTGCATGTAGTCTCTCAGACTGAGCAGGTTCTTCTGACGAGCTGTGGAGTTTGCCTGGGTGTGATTGACAAAAAAACAAAACAAAAAAAACATCCAGTCATCCTAGTGTCAAATAAACCCAACCTTATACTGATCGAAATTCTTAAATGATCAGTTTTAAGTTTTTCTTTTTTAACTGTACCAGGAGTTTGTTGTATTTCAGCTGCAGGCCATCGACATAATCCTGCAGTAAGAAGGAGAGAGTCAGATGAATCAGAAGCACTTATTCCAACAAACCTGCAGTCTAGGCATCTCTATATGAACAAATATTAACAATCAGCTGCTTTGGATGAAGAATCAGCAGCAACATGAGGCTACGCTAATAATAATCAGATTAGCCTTGCGGGTAAATCACCTTGTCTCCCTGACCGATGTAAGGAGCCAAAGCCTCCACTTCACTGTGAAAGATATTGTGCTCTTCCACTTCATTCTCAATAGTGGGCAGATCTTGTCCAAATCCTTTGCTGTTGAGATTTGCCTACAACACACACACACACACACACACACACACACACACACACACACCCCTCCAGATGAATAGTTGGCTTTGACTTGATTTCCAAAAAAAAAAAAGACATGGAAATAAAGAGCAAGCATGAGCGCTAGACAAGGAGATGGTTGTGGTTGGTTACCGTTTTCTCGTCGATGATCTTGCCCCAGTTGACGCTGGGAACCCCTTCAGATCGTGTCAGGTGGTAAATGTGGTTGTGGTCGTTACGCAGCTTCTTCACACGCTCGCGCAGCTGCTTCATACTTAATTAAAAAAAAAAACACACAAACATGATTAATGTACTTTGTGTACCTTTGTGTGAACTTCCTGTATCCTACTGAATCCTGTTCTACCTACAACGTTGATGCCTTAATGCCGAAGCAGCAAGACAATGACTTAGGATGAACTTTCTTCTCTGAACATCGTTGGAATTATCGTTGGATCAGACTCTTGCTGTTGAGTCTCAGCTTGAGTTTCTAATAAGATCTAAATTTTCTGACTGAAGTCATTAGATATGGTAAGGAGCGAGACTTCCTCCGTCTACCTGAGGGCTTGTTCATTTAATCTCTTGTCATGTTGCTACGTTCAACATTCACACGGACGTTAAACTGTTGACGTAATGACTTTTATTGGCACGCAGTCGCGTGGCATCTACTCACTCGTGCTCGATCATCTCGGCCTGCGGGTGCTGCAGGCGCTTGGCTTCGGCTGCGTCCTCATCCAGACCGTTTAGCAGTAACAGCGAGCTCTCGATCGACTTGTTAGTGGAGTCCTGATAGAGCGGCGGCTTGCCCTCGTTGATCTTGAGCACATCCTGATGGAGGAAGTCATACGGTTAGATGAAAGATTCACAACGTCAAAGTTTTTAATGCCTGTCGCCTCAGGATTTTTAGATCTTTGGCACCAGATATCTCTCGTCCCTTTCTAACCACAGTGTACGTAACTTAGGAATATTTATTACAAACCTTATGGACGTTGTAAACACGTTATAAGAATCGAGCATCACCTTGTTGAGATTCTGCTCCGTCTCCAGGATGTTCTTTTCCACCTTGTCAGCATTCCTCTGCAGCTTCTCGATCAGAGAGGTCAGGTCCCTGCAGCACACGGAAAGAGACCCAAAACTTTAACGCTAGGTTTCCTCGAACAAACTTTCAAACGAATCTGACGTTCGTAAACGGTTAACAGAGGAAGAAAATACGGCCCCCGGTCTCCGTCTGCTCGGATGTCAGAGAAAAATTCCCACCTGCATTTATTTTATTAAATAGTGCTGAGTGCACAAACAGAAGAGGAACAGAATCACACCGGGAATGTGACGGCCTGAAAAAGTAAACTGCCACGCCCTTTTCAGGACCGACACCATGTACTGAATCTTCCCGGTTGTAACAAATGTGTAATTATTGCTATTTTGCCCAGCTGGGCATGACTTAACTTGATGTAAATGAAGCTTACACCACTTTTACCCAGAGGGCTTCTTGTGCAGGATGACTTTAGTTCCTTAATTCTTGGAGAAAAGCCTTCGTTTGAAGGAGCTTTGAGCTTGAGTGAGTTTAAAGAGACGAGGGAAAGTGAGATGGCAACACAATCGTGCTGGTGTTTCATACGTGAACAGGACAGACGGGTTTCATTCTCACAGGTTTGTGGAGAGATAATGAAAGTAAATCAGACCCGAGAGAGGATTCTGTGAAGGAAAAATACGTCGCGTTCGACCTCGTGGATTTTGATGAGGAAAAAAAAAATGAAAAGCTTTTATAGACAGGACAATCTGAAATCGCTTTGACTTGCAAAGTGTCTCTCTGCCTGCACCATCTGAGTCAGTGTGGACGCTGTGTTTCTGACAGAACTGCGCTTCAGGCAGAATGTCCACATAACTTTATTTTCCCAGGTGATGACTGACACGATCGCATGCAGCTCGGCTGCACCGAGCTACGGCAGGAAATCACAAGGCTGTGCAATTTTCTGGCAAATGCTCACGTTCGCATGATGTCATGAGTTATTAATTGTTCTGTGACCTAATTCCATGTTTGGATATTGACTTCCAGCATAATCGAAGCTTTCTTCTGAGGACGTGTCTCCTTTCTTTCCTGCCTTGTTCCTGCTGTACAGATATGCAGGGAGTTGGTGCAGTATCAGTGGGAGAGGTCACAGTCATTTGTTGCCACACCGCATGTTTCTTGGATAAACACGCAGTCGTGGCTCAGGTTCTGGGATTTTTGGTGAGAAGGGTAAGAGTTCATGTCCCAGCTTTGCCAACAGTAAGCTCTTGAGTAACGTTGTTAACTCTCTGCTACTCTCTTTAACTGCTCGAGGGAAGCTGCTAGCACAACAGACAACACGTCTTCGTTTCCATGGACCAGACAAGCCCGAGTTCTCAGAGAAGCAATGCAGAACTTCTGTGGACACTAAAAAGAAACATAAACCTAGATTTCGTGCTAAATATTCTGACCATAATCCCTACGTACATTATCCTCATTAGAAAGCGATCAAATCATTTTCTAAACGTGAGGTTTTCCACCGCTCGACAACATCGGGTGCGACTCCCGTTGATGACCTAGACAGAAAGGTATGCATCCGAAACGTTTTCCTTCATCGGACATCTGTTTCAAATACAATCATTTCAACAACAACAACAAAAAAAACAATAAAATCAAGCCACATCCCTGCTGGGTACGTCCTTAAAAATTACCCAGAGAACTCTGTGGAGGCTTGGCATGAGGAGAACATTGTGGGTTGTAGTTTTGTGGCTGACGATGACTCATGCGAGAGCCGGGCCTTTCTTGTGTGTGTTTCTCGTACGGGAAACAAGGTCCAACGTTCAACTGATCTGATTCACATGTGGGATGGAAGGCCATACACAAGATTTTGACGTGGGCTGCGACAACACAAACACGTCCCACCGAGCTGCAGAACATCCAGTACAAACTTCACTGGAAACATGCCAACGTCTTTACTAAACCTAAATCATATCTAATATCCTGTCGAGAGTTGATTAAGAACCAATGAAAAGGTTTTATGTATGAAAAAAGCAGCGCTAATGCTCAAGGCTAAACTCAAATCCTCGATCCCGACTGCTTGTTTCAACTTGAACTGTAGTTTCTTGGACCTTCCAGCCCTGGAACTAGAAAATCAGGCCATTTAAAAACAAAGAGACACTTCAAGGTTTTAAACAAGAAGATCTAGCCAGGGAAAGGTGCGATGAGAAGGGAGGGGAAAGCGGACATTGTTCGGATTCCGCGTCACCTCCCACCCAGGTAAACATTCATGCATAGAAATGGCATTCATGTCAAACATCCACACACCTAGAAATGCCATTCGATCCAAGACGCTGTCAGTGGAATGAAGCGCTGTCGTATCGGACACCTCCTATCAGCACACCTGTTTTAATTAGTCATTTCATTGTAAGATGACTTAATGAATCCACCCCGATTCAAAGTAACTAACTCACTAACTAACTCGTTAACTAAAACGAGTAGACATTTCCACGTAAGAATATTATAGTATCATATGAAACAAATAGCCTACACGAGGATGTAGACAGTGAGTGGAGTGATGCCATCAAAAGTTCATCTTTTGTACCTTTATTATTTATCTCTATACCTTGAAGGCACATAATTTTAATCCCAGGTCCACCAAGCGACCACTGCTGGGCCCCTGAGCAAGGCCCTTAACCCTCAAATGCTCATGTATAAAATGTATGTTGTCTGCTAAAATGGCAAAAATGATATCCCTTTAAAGATTTAAATAAAGGTACACCTTCTCAGGTACATTCTTACAAATAAATGTACTTTGTGTTGTAGTGTTATGGCATCATCAAACTGACATGTTTTGTACATTTATTATATTAACATACATCATCAGACCTTAACACCACCTTAAAACATTATAAACGTTACACCACATTTACCTTTCCAGGTTTATTGTCAGATATAAAGCTGATACGGTTGTTCTAATAAACCTTCAGTTTGTATTTTTTTACCTGAGAGGTGCATGTGCTGCCCCTTTAATTAGCTTTTATATAAAAAGTAGAATTTTAAGGTTTGGAGTTTAAATATCAAGCAGATTATTAGTTTATCATCAAAAATAGGTTTATGTATACAGACTATAGAGTTAATATATAAATATTCAACATTGGACTTTTTAAAGAGCTTGTTAAAATTCCGCTCTCGCGCACGGAGGAAATTCACATTCAAGCAAGCAATGCAAGCCTTTTTCAGTGTTCAGAAAATTCACGCGCTGCTAGTTTTCAACTCAATAATAGTGGTTTGATTTAGTTTTAAAAATAAATTATACAATATAGCAGTCAGTCAGGAATAATAGTACCGATGAGTGGCGCTGAAAGTAGGTTTAAAAGGAAAGGACGGGGCACGAGCCCACAAACAAATAAATAAACAAATGTGCGCAACACACAGTCCTGACAGAAATGTGCAGGAAACTTCAGAACAAACCGCTTTAAACAAAACAAGACAGTGCATTTTAATACTATGTCTTGCTAAAAGACAAAGCTGTTGAAAGAAACTCACTTCTTAGTGGACGTGGACGTGGACGGAGAAACCACACTGGTCTTCGATGTCTTCTTCCTGAACATTTTGACAGATTTCCCAGCTCTTGTATCTGTAAAATCCGCTCCTTCGGGTGCTGTGTCGTTTTAAGATTTATCTACACAGACTGAGGAATGTCTTCGCCAGGTAGAAACTCGCGTTAACACTTAACACACGCAAAGCCAGAGCTCGCAGCTGCTCTGTTTTAGCCAACACCTGCAGCAGTCTGCCACACACACTCACACACCTGCACTGGTCTATTTTACCATGCACGGGGCGACGCCCCCGTTTGTGGGCGGGTTCTCAGCTGTAGAACAGTGGGCGGGGTTTCGTGTACACAATGCATGAATGCGTGTGCACAGGTATTAGGATGAACTACAAACGAAAAGGTGTGAGGAAAATGGACAATGGGTCGGTTTAAGAATAAAATAATAATACTTAAAAAAAAAAAGAAAACAAAAACATAAAATTGTAGAATGCAATGAAATTATACCCCAGAAACAAATATACAATGCGATGAAAATGACACTTCAGAGGGGGCGGGGGCGGGGGGGTTTAAAAAACACCATAGAATTAAGCCGTACAATGAAATTCATACTCCAGCAATAAAAATTATGCAATGCAATGAAAAACATTCTTTAGAGGCAAAAATATATTTATGCAAAGAAATGAAAATTCTACTCCAGAGGAAAGAAAACCTGAAAATTACGCAAAGCAATGAACACCAAACTTCTTAAAAGAACACAGAAATACAAAATACAGAATGTAATGAGCGAAATACAGCAAACAAAAGAAGAAGGAAGAAACAAACAAAGAAAAAAATATACAATTAGAGAATAAATAACAATTAAAATTATTTACAATTATATTTCATGAACAAAATTCAGAATTCACTGAGTCAAAAACAGCAATAAATAAATGCATAAATAAATAATTCAGAATGCAATGAAAAATATATGCCATAAAAAAATTATTAAGATTACCCAAAACTTATGATGTTTATGAAAAATTCAAGAAAAAAAAAGATTTTTAATTTATAATTTTTTTATGGAGTATATTTTTCATTGCATTCTGAAATATTTATTTATGTATTTATTTATTGCTGTATAAATAAATATTTTTGTTTATATATATATATATATATAAACTTTTTTTTCCCTTTTTTCAGATTTTTAATAAACGTCATAAGTTTTGGGTAATCGTAATATCTTTTTTTAAAACTATATTATTATTATATACTTATTATTATTTTATTGTTGTATTTTTATTATTATTATTATTATTATTATTATTATTATTATTATTATTAGCACCAGTGCTCAATTTTGATCAATACCAAATGATTAGATGGTGATGTAAAACAAATATTATATATTTAAACACATATACGTATAATATTTTATCACTAATAATAGTTAATTTACTAGGCGATGGTTTACATTTTGTTTGTTTATTATTGTATAAACTGCACATCCTCATTGTTAATATGCATTAAATATTAACGCTGTGAGCAAGCAGACAAACACAGGAGTGACAATACGACTGTTGTGAATACATGAGAAACAATGAAATAGGTTTCGGCAATGAAATAAGGAGCTTGTGTTGAGGTGAAAGGTCACTAGTGTGCATGATTAAGGAGGTTTAATGATTTGGAAACAGCTGAGAGCTCAGAGAGAAACTCCAAATCATAGAGTCTCTACACGGAGTCTCAGTCTTGTCTCAGTTTCTAGTCTGCTGTTTGATTAACGCTCCTTTCCTGTCAAGTTCTGACTAAAATAAAATAATAATAATAATAATAATCTTTGGTTTTTTTTCCACAGCATTAACTTAGAATTCTGGTTCCAGTCCCCTGATGGAGGAGATTACAGTAACCTGTCTAACCTGTGTGAAGAATGCGGGCAGGTGTCTGCTTATTGTGTCTTCATCTGTCAAGGGGCTGATTCGTGGTAAATGTTACCATGAAGAAAATGAGTTCCAACAAAAAAATAATAATTCACTGGAAAGCTAACCAGTTGTTTTCACTGGAACAAAGTTGTCATTAGATCTAATCATGTTGTAATGAGTGGAATTCGTTTTTTTTTTCAGTGAGTCAGGTGGTTTGACTCGGCTCACTAACAAGAGTCGACTCTTCTGGCTCCTGAATGACTCACTGATATTTTTGTGCAATATTTCCACCCCTGCTTGTAATTCTTTCACTATTGTTTTAAATTATTGTCCATTGTTTTGTAATTTATGTTGTTCCTGTTGCTTCTCTGTTCAGTAATCATGACTCAGTCATTATTCTCAGAAAAGGTGAATTCTGATAACACACTGAACACTAACTACATACAGCATCTGGCATACACGCTGCCTCATACACGCTGCCTCATACACGCTGCCTCATAAACACTGCCTCATACACGCTGCCTCATAAACACTGCCTCATACACGCTGCCTCATACACGCTGCCTCATACACGCTGCCTCATAAACACTGCCTCATACACATTTCATGCCTCATACACACTCTATTATACACACTGCCTCATACACGCTGCCTCATACACACTGCCTCATACACATTTCATGCCTCATACACACTCTATTATACACACTGCCTCATACACGCTGCCTCATACACACTGCCTCATACACATTTCATGCCTCATACACACTCTATTATACACACTGCCTCATACACAGTGACACCTACACGCTGCTCTACACACACTGACTCATTCACGATGCCTCACACACTGCCTCATAGACACTGCCTCATTCACAATACCTGCACCTGCACGTGGCCTCACACACACTGTCTCATATACAGTGGCACCTGCACGTGGCCTCACACACACTGTCTCACACACAGTGGCACCTGCACGCGGCCTCACACACACTGTCCCACACACACTGTCTCATACACAGTGACAACTACATGCTGCCTCATACACACTGCCTCACACACACTGTCTCATACACACTTTCTCATATACCTCATACACCCATGTTTCATATCTCATACACAATTTGATACACACTGCCTCATACACACTACCTCATACACAGTTTGATACACACTGCCTCATACACACTGACACACACATTTCAAACACACTGCCTCATACACACTGTCTCATACATACTGCCTCACTGACACATACACACTGCCTTATACACAATGACACACGTTTCATACACACTTCCTTATACACAGTGACACTTACACACTGTCTCGTACCCGCTGCCTCATAGATGCTACACCTGCACACACGTTTCATACACACTCCCTCAGACATGTTGCCTCATACACACTGTCTGTTATGTTAATTATATGAAAGTGACTTTTTTTTTTACTTGAAAATTGGTATTATCTTCACAGGTGTTCAGTGGGGTCAAAGGTCAGGGCTCTGTGACACTTGAGTTCCTCCACTCCAGCCGACACAAACCACATCTTTGTGCACGTGAGCAGTGTCACGATGGAACAGGTTTGAGCTTCTTAGTTCCAGTGAAGGAAAAATTGTAATGCTTCTACAAACAAAGACATCCTATACAAGTGTGTGCTCCCATCACATACAGTGTGTGTGTGTGTGTGTGTGTGTGTGTGTGTGTGTGAAGGTCATGTGTCCACAAACGTTTGACTAAATAGAGTAGGGTTTATTACATGACTACGTAAAATCTACAGCTGTACTTAGGTTGAAGTTTGGGGATCATGGGCCCAAGTTCCTTCTCATTCTTTGGCCTCGTGTTAAATTTCATGTTAAAACTTCCTTTTTGATCGTAAACTCAAGACACATTAGTGTGGACTTGTACCTGTTATCCATCGGAACTGTTTGGGTTTCCTTCAGGTCCTCTGGGTTTCTCCTACCTCACTGTGTATAAGAGAGTGTGTATGAGGCAGTAAGTGTGAGGCAGCATGTAGGTGTCACTGTGTATGAGGCAGTGTGTATAAGACAGTGTGTATGAGGCAGTGTGTATGAGGCAGTGAGTGTGAGGCAGCGTGTAGGTGTCACTGTATATGAGGCAGTGTGTATGAGGCAGTGTGTATGAGGCAGTGTGTATGAGGCAGTGTGTATGAGGCAGTGTGCATGAGACAGTGAGTGTGAGGCAGTGTGTATGAGGCAGTATGTATGTGTCACTGTGTATATGGCAGTGAGTGTGAGGCAGTGTGTATGAGGCAGTGTGTATAAGACAGTGTGTATGAGGCAGCATGTAGGTGTCACTGTGTATGAGGCAGTGTGTATGAGGCAGTATGTATGTGTCACTGTGTATGAGGCAGTGTGTATGAGGCAGTATGTATGTGTCACTGTGTATATGGCAGTGAGTGTGAGGCAGTGTGTATGAGGCAGTGTGTATAAGACAGTGTGTATGAGGCAGCATGTATGTGTCACTGTGTATGAGGCAGTGTGTATGAGGCAGCGTGTAGGTGTCACTGTGTATGAGGCAGTGTGTATCAGGCAGTGTGCATGAGGCAGTGAGTGTGAGGCAGTGTGTATGAGGCAGTATGTATGTGTCACTGTGTATGAGGCAGTGTGTATGAGGCAGCATGTAGGTGTCACTGTGTATGAGGCAGTGTGTATGAGGCAGTGAGTGTGAGGCAGCGTGTAGGTGTCACTGTGTATGAGGCAGTGTGTAT
>JAOTRN010000025.1:20645859-20662510 GCA_028566695.1 Bagroides melapterus | reverse complement strand
CAATATGAATTGCATCAAGTTTTATGTGTCTGTTGTGTATCGGACAAATATTTTTATGGGAATATCATTCATAATCCTGAAACATCAAAGGTAAGAGCAACTTTTGTGCTATGGCTGCATGAAAGTTGTGTTTTTTTGTTTTTTTTTTTTGCTTCTAGTTCTGTGAGTTTTAGTCACTCTAACTAGACCAATCCATTTGTAGCGTGTCGTAGGCAATTTCTTCGTACAGTTTTCGTATGTGCGCTATGTTTACGATATTTTTCTGTCTGTTCGTTTAACCGTTTGGCTTTAAGGTGGAAAATGTGCTTACAGTCGAATAGAAGAGTTTCTAATGGTTGTTTTGACATGCTGGGTGTGTAGATACATTAAGGACTTTTTTTAGTTTTTGAAGTCAATTTGCATAATAAGCCTCTCCCCAGTCTCTTTTTTTTGGGGGGGGGACGCTCGGGTGAGCATGCATCAGGATGAGCCAGCAAACTGGAGCCAGGCCGTTCGTTAACTCTTCATAAGAATGTGGTTGGTTGTTTAATCCAGCGCGCTGCACGCTGTTCCTGATTATAGTGACGGCGACCTGCTTACAAGCACACAGCGCCTGCCATTGACAGTGTAGTGTGTAATTACAGAAACACCTCATTTCCAGATGATGGGCTGTAACGATGAAATGATGATGAGGTTAGTATCGGTATGCTGCGTGGGCAGATACGTGGGTTAAAATAAACGTAAAACATCAACACGGCTATAAAGTGGAATCGAATAGCACTATGAATGATCTTCAGATGTGGTAAGGATTACAGCTATTCATCGATTAAAATCCCCAGCCAATCACAGCCACAGCAGCCGGAGACTCCCTGTCTGAGGAGTTTTTAACGTACGTTCTGAATATACCAATAATAATCAGCCGTTCTGTTGGAACCACAAGGCCCCAGATTCACGCTCTGTGTTGACAAGGTGAGTTCCACAACGATGTGTTAACTTGTGTTTACGCCAACATTATTAATCGATCTCTACAAGAATATACAGTGCTTCAAAACCTCTATTATCATCATGTAAAGCAAAGAGAAACAAAGAGAACTGAACTGATGACTATCACCTGCTTGTACCCATTCTCAATTATACTGAAAGGCTAGAACATAGCTGCTTTCATACGTAAGAAAAAGTCTGAGGGCCATGCACACAGAAATCATAATTTCTGCTTTATTTTCTACAGCAAAGGAGAAACAAACCTTTCCCATGTGCACAGAGAAGTCATATTTGGTAGTGTACTGTTTATTAAATATATAAACCACTAAATATATAAAAGCTGCGGATGATAAAGCACCCTCAGATCCATCGTTCTAGTTACAGCTGACTCTTTCCACATCAGCATCCCCCCTTCCTTTTTGAGAAGAGTATGTACGCACTGAGGAATGACATTCAAATTAGTGTTTTGTTTCACTTTTTTTGTGTGTGTACGTGACCATACAAAGCTTCGACCTGACACTGTAAATGTTTTGCATAAGTTCCTGTCATCGCCTTCACCACAGCTGAGACGTGACGCTCCATAAACAGACCTGAGGCTAAAGAACCTTAGATGCGTACGTTCGTACACAATCACACGTTCCTGCGAATACTCATCCGCTCTTTCAGGATGCTGCATGCCACCGAGACACATCAGAGGACGCTCTCTCGGGCGTGGTACTTTACTGGTTATTTGACAAATAGCTGACTGGATGTTCTTTTTTTTTTTTTTTCCACACTTTACTATTAACTTGCTTTTTTTTTGTTTTGTTTTACATTTTTTGGTTATCTGCGTTTTTAATGACACAATGACATGTTCAGAAGCCTAAACTTCGTGAAGCGTGATTAACAAGCCGCACTATCAGATGGGATGAATCACTCTGTTTTTGGTTATCGTCTGGCTACAGGCGTGTAGAGCAGCTGAAGTATGACATACAGCATTTACAGTCAGCCCTGAGAAACTTCCAGCAAAGAAGATACACACGCGAGGCTCAGGAGAGGGAAAGGGAGGAGCTCATGAGTCGCACTTTCACCACCAATGTTAGTGTACACACACACACACACACACACACACATTGATGTACATTCGAAGCCTGTTTTCTCATTTTTCTCGTGTATGTGTAGGACGCTGATACATCCATCCCCATAGACGACACTCTTCAGTTTAATTCCAACCTGCAAAATGCGCACAGAGGCATGGACGAGCTTCTTGGCTCAGGCTCAAGCATTCTTCACAGTCTCCGTGACCAGAGGGGCACACTTAAGGTGTGTTTGAAAAGCCTGAAGCACAACTTTTATATTTCTCATAAGTATTTATAATCATAATACACTCATAGGATAAGGGAGGAGCATGTGTACTGAGCGTGTGTGCAGTCTACTAATCTTTCTTCCTCTCTGATGACAGGGTACCCATAAGAAGATGTTGGATGTGGCTAACATGTTGGGTCTGTCCAACACGGTGATGCGTCTGATTGAGAAACGAGCCAGTCAGGATAAGTTCATCATGATGGGGGGCATGCTGATCACCTGCATCGTCATGTTCCTGGTAGTCAAGTACCTGAGCTGAACCTTTTTTTTTTTTTTTTTTTTTTACCTCAAACAGACCAAAACTGGAACTATATAAATTAATTGAGGTTTGATTTGTACATGGCGTTCAGGTTAAAACTATCACCTTCTTTGACATCTCAAATCTTACATTCTAATCTTTAATATCAAGTGAAAATACTGAAAGAACCGGACACTCTTGGTTCCCTAGAGTAATCTGTAATCTGTTTTTCTTCGATATTCTTAAATTAAAATAATGCTAGTATTTAAAATGGAAAGTGGGAAAATAACAACTGGACCAACCCAGTCAAGTTCACAGGACTGTAAATATCTCAGACTATACTAATACTGGGTAGGTCTTCTCTTTACCATCAAAACAGCCCCGATTCTTCATGGAAATGCTGGATGAAGCTGTTTAAATGATGGGTAAACTGTGGTTATTAAGAGATGCACACGATCAGCAACAATCCCCCTAGGATGTGGGGTTCAACCCATGACCGATTACTATTAACAGGCTCAGAAAGTTCCAAGGCCTTCTCCACACATTAAACCACCTCCACCAGCCTGGATTGTTGATACAAGGTAGGTTATGTCCATGGATCCATGCACACAATGACACGTACTCAAGCCTGTTTGCTGTACATCGTGTGTCTTGGACAATATCACTCCTCTACCGAGATTCTTCGACCTTCTGCCCTTCTAATATAAAAGACGGAACAAAGACAAGCTGGGATATCAGACTTAATTGTAAATTCCTGGTTTCTGGGAAAATAGGAAATGAATGATTCTAATGGACAGCTGCAACCTCATGTCAATGCTCAGCTGGCACATATTCAGACTGTGAAGCATCATATCTTCTTTGCCCCAGGTACATACACAAGTTTCCAAAAGCACACAACTATTTGTCACAGCTGCAGTTCTGACAGTAGAAGTGTGTAAACAGTGTAGAGTTTACACCTTGATGCACCTGAGAGATCAAACATGAGCCCTTAATGACCTTCTTTAGAATAATCACTTCTGTCTTGTTTTGAAGGTGATTAAGATGTGTTCACACTTTCACTGTTCACCACTGAACACCTTTTCATAGTGATTTTTTTTTCCATGCAAGACAAGTAACAACCTTAGAATGTTTTATATAAAATATGCAGCCCCATCATACAAGCAGTGTGCCTCTCCTCTTGATTGTTCCCCAGCTAGATAGAATTAGTTGCTGTTCAGCACAAAAGGACATTTTATTTTGTAAAATATAGAAATGGGATGTGTGAAAGTACCCTAGGTGTTCTATAAACAAGTGCCAGGTACTTTGCTATCAAATGTGCCACCTGGTGGCTAGATTCAGTACTGTAAGTTCATTGTTAAAGAAACTAAATAAAAGTCAAAAATGCTTGAAAATACAAAGCTCACAAATTAACTAAAACAAGAGCCAAAGAAGGAACATTAACAAACTTGACAAACTTTTTAATGTATCCTCTGAGATTGACCAGCCCCATGCAGCCCACAGTTAATACCTCCATAGGCCACAAAGGACAATGGGGAGAGGTTCTATGCTGGGGCTGGTTGAGGCAAGGAGACCAGAGAACATCTGCAGGATGTGGGAGCCATTATTGCATCAACTGCTACTACTAACAGCCCATAAAGTGACATGCACCCCTTCTACACATACAATATATGCATTATGTGTATGTGTAAACACAGACTGCAGCCATTTAGGTCTCAAAATGCTTTATTTTTTTGACACAACAATAAAGAATAAAAAAGTAAATATTGTTGCTTCAGTTTAATCAATTTATTACACACCACCCCTAAACCAGTCCCTTTACCTAACAGACTCACCTGAGGACCGCTCCAGTTACAGCAGGTTCACAAGCTATTGTACCGGCCCTGATCAAACTGTTTTCTTGCTGTGTTTACAGTTTTTTTTTAATTCATCCTTTTTGTACTAATTTTAAACAGTTACAAAGGCAGCTTATTTTACAATACTTCGATAACTATTTACAGATTTAATTACACAAGGGAAAGCTCAAAAAAAGACAAAAAATAAACTGGAAAATAATTTAAAATCAAATAAAAAAAAAAATTATTGCGGAATACTACAATCATACAGTTCTTACATGATGCAAAAGCAGCATCTTGATGTCCATTTTTCAGTGCAACTTAAGTCCATCAGTGTGTAGGGGTAACCTATGACAGTGTAACAGAACGAACATCAGCATCATCTTGACATCAAGGTCAAGCGCCTCAGTTGTGTCTAGTTTTCTTCATTTTCATCGATTTATCACAAACCATTGAAAGTTACGTTAGGTATGAAATATGGCTTCAATCCCTCTCACATAATTCCTGTTCTTGTTTTGGTTCTTCACTTGAAGGAGAAAAGATGTTTACAATAACTCTTGATTATATACCCGCACTGTTACTGTGCACAGAAAGTCTCTAGCTGCAGGGTTCAAATAAGACCATAAAGAACATATACTTTAACTAGACTGTTACAAAAAAGGGGCAGGCTTTAACAGCCACAAAGAACTCATTCATAATTGTTGGGAAACTGGTTTATGAGCATTTGACACCCCCACAATCCCTACAATTTTAACTATTAAGCCAGAATTTCCTCTTAATTGCTTTTTCATTACACTTTTTTTTTGGATCAAATTGTTAAATTTGAGAGGCAACCATTGATAGAAAGAGGACTGATATCCAGAAGCAAGGCTACCTCTCTCACTCCTTAAAAAGGACTTCAACCTTTGTAAAGAAAGAACAGGCTTCATTTCAAGAGCCATGGTTGGGAGGGTGCTGAAGGTCTTGCCCTGAGAAAATGGGGTGAAGAAGAGGGTGAAGCTGCAGAGCTGCTGCTGCTGCTGCAGTGGCTGGCCGTGGTGCAAAGAGAGTAGGATAAAGGGCTGCATGAGGTACATGATGCAAAGCTAATGGGGCATGGTGGAGCGCAGATGCTGGGATTATATGGATTGGTTGCCCAGGGAGAAAGGCAGAAGGGTGGGCTGGGATTAGGCCAGTGGGCCCTAATGAGTGGCCTAAAGTGTGGCCTAAAGTGTGGCCCAAAGGTGACAAAGAAATAGGGGTGAGATGGTGTTGGGGTATATGGTGTACTTGGGCAAGCTGAGCATGAGCAGGATGGGCGTGGTGTGGAGTGTGAGGGTGGATGCCCATTGCAGTGGCAGCTGCATGATGCTGCAGTATGGCGTGTTGCACTGTTGTAATTGATGTGGCTGAAGTTGCAGAGACAGCAGGCTGCTGTATGTGGATTGGTTGTAGTGCAGCAGGTGGTGGAGGTGGCGCAGGGGCAAGGCTGGCAGCAGCGGCTAAATTGGCTGCTGCTGCGGCGGCTGCTGCTGAGGGAAATGCTTTCACCTGTTTTGCAAGAAGCTGCTGCTGAATATGTTGCTGCGCTGCTTGTTGTAGCTTACTGTATTTCTCCATCTCCTCTGGGGTAAATGTAATTGGCTGGCTCTCCAGTGGTGCCAAGCCATCCTCTTCAGCCTCCATGCCCATGTCCTCCTCCTCCATATTGGGCACTGGGTAGCCTTGGTAGGCATGCATGGCTGTTTGCTGACCCATGTCAGATCCCAGAATACACCCATCCATCATTGGGTTGTTCGGGTCTTGTCCAGGCTCAGCCTGGTATGCAGGCATAACCTTTGCTGAATCTTGCTCATAAATTGACCGTGATTCATGTAGAACTTGGGGTTCTGAGGCTTGGTTTCTGACCTCATCTGAAACCACTGTATTTGAGTTGGACTCCTCCACCTGCTGCTGCTGTTGTTGTTGTTGAACTGGTGGAGGTGGTGGTGGGGGTGGAGGAGGAAACTCACGAATGGGCTCCACAAGAATCACCTCATTACTTGTATCAGAACCCTTTCCAAGCCCTGACTTTTCCCCATCATCTGTTCGCATTACAGAAAGTAATGGAGCTTTCTTCCCTGCTTGCAGCTTACCAAACAAGGGCAACATGTTCTTGTTTCCAAGTATAGGGGGAAGTTTGGGCCCAAAGTATCCCTGTGGAGGGTCCTTAATTTTGGTGCCTGGTTTGCTTCCTGTTCCAGTATCTTCACTACCTTTGCGAGACTGGATTTTTTCAAGAAGCTGTCGTGCTGTGAGTGAGTTCCGATGCTCTGAAGCACCACCTCCTCCCCCACTTCCTTTTGTTGTTTGTGTGGAGTTGCTGGTTCGTGGCTGTGCACGAGACGAAGACCTTGGAGACTGTGACCTGTAGATACGAGAGCGGTTAAAATCACGTCTACGTGAAGAGCTGTCAGCCCGTCGGTTATGACTGTGCCGGTGTGGTGAACCTTTGGTGGAGCTGGACGAGCGACTGGCAGAGCTGCAACTGCGGCTGTAACTGCTGTGTCGGTATGAGTGAGCACTGCTGCTCCTGCTGCTACGACTGTAACTGCGGCTGCTGCTGCGATGACGCCGTCGTCTATGGTGCTTTCTGCGGCTGTGCGAGCGTGAACGTGAACGAGAGTCTTCTGAAGATGAGGAGGAGTAACGCCGTCTGTGTGACCGTCCACCTCCTCTCCTCTCGTATTCAGAGTCGGAAGACCGTCTTTTTGTCCTCCGGTGATGTTCTCCGTCACTGTAGTCACTATAGCTGTCAGAGTAGCTGCGGCTACGGCGACTGTAAGCACTGCTTCCTGCTGAGGAACGCTCAGAGCTGCTTGAATACGATCGGCTACGAGATGTTTGACCTCTTTTGCGCCGACGATTACGATCTCCTCTGCGAGAAGAACGACTACGTGAGCGACCTGACTGTCCAGAGTCCTCACTGTGGTGATGCCTTTCACGTGGAGGGGTATTGCGTCGGCGAGGACGACGTGAGCGCTGAGATGCTGAGCCTCCATCTTCATCACTTTCACTTGTTGGCGGTCGACCGCCCACAGGGCTTTTCTGCGCAGAGGCGGAACAGGATGCCACTGATGTGCTTGGGTCAGGTTTGGCGCGTTTTGTACCACTGTGCTCTTCCGACGAGTTGGGCTTTCCTGTGCTCCTCTCTTGAGAAACTGCCTTTTGCGAAACTTCTTTATGTAGCCGTTTTCTCTTTCCTACATCTGAAGTCAAAGTCCCACCTGCAGCCTGTGTAGAGGAAATAGTTACACCTTTGTCATTCTTGTCTTTCTGTTCTTTACTTTCTCCTGCTTTCTCATCTTCCTCAGGACATACTTTATTTTTGTTTTTCTTTCGTTTGTGTTTCTTTTTCTTTTTGGTCTTCTCTCCTGGTGTCTCGGTCTCCATCTCCCCCTCCACTTTCTCTTTTTCTTTTCGTTTGGCTCTCTTACTTGACTTCTTGTGTTTCTTTTTCTTTTTCTTTTTCTTGGATCCTCCTACTAAATCTTCAGAGTTTTCTAGCTTCTTGTCTTTGTTCTCATCCTCTGCAGTCTTTTCTTTCAAGGAAGATTCGTCTTTTTTATCGATATGCACACCTGAAGGTTGTGTTGCTGTGCTAGTTTCTCTACTTGTGGCTGCAGTGCTAGTGGTATCATCTGCCTTGGATCCCTCTCCGCCATCAGCATTAGCTGTTTTACCAGCTTTGTTTGCCTTACCCCCTCTGTTGCCTTTATTCCGGGACAGCTTAAAATCAAAATAAAGTGGGTTGCAACTATAAGATAGTGAAGGCTGGGCCTTAGTGAACTCCAGGAGTTCAGAGGGCCACTGTAAGGTAGTGCTCTCATCCTTACTTAAAACTGGAAAAAAAGGTCCTGTTGGCATACGAGGACCAGTGTCTTGAGGTTCAGAAGACCCTTGCTTAGCTTCAGTTGATTGGGAAACAATGCTTGAAGAATCTGCATTGCTTACTACTCCTGGGGTGATATCGGATACTTCTTCAGTTTTTACTTTGGGCGATGAAACATTTGAACTCTGCTCCTTTACAGGCTCTTTCACACTGTCCTCCTCTGATTTGCAATCATTGTCTTTAGACTCTTTTTGCCCTGCATCTCCTTCTTCTTGTACTGCTTTCTGCTCTTCCTCCCCATCCTCATCTTCCTCTTGACTACCACATTGGTCAGAGGCCTTCATGAAGAGCAGAAACTGGAAATGAGGCTTTACCCGACAATGTGCAGGAGGCATGTAGTGATAATATTGCGGCTCCTGTCCAGAGTAACCTTCCTCCTTCTTCATCATCATTTTTAGCTTGTTAAGGGTGGAGGCCAGAGTTCCCCCATCATCAGATTGTGGCTGCTCATCCCCTCCACCCATGGCACCTGATGCACTCTGTGGGCTGTCAGTGCTGGATGCTGTACCTCCTTCCTCCACTGCCATCTTCTCAACTACTTCTTCCTGGCCCTCTTCTCCTTCCATTGCTTCTTCTCCATGGTCTGCAAACACAGCAGCAGCTGTCTCTAGTTTAACAGGTGCTTTCTTAGCAAAGGAGAAGGACACACTCACTTTGGGAATATTGGTTCCAACACTTGGCGTGGGTGAGGAACTGTTTTTGCGAAGAGAAAAACTGATAGTTGGTGCTGGTTTTGGAGAGTTTTGACCAAAACTACCAACATTTCCTTTGTCCTCTCCTGAAGATTCCTCCGTCACACCATCCGGGGTCATAGGAATTCCATCAATGCTTGAGAAGCCACCTTCTTCTCCATCAACTGCCACTGTAGTTTGCTTGAACATTGGTCCACTACCAGCAACACTGCAGAAAAGAATGGGAGAAGACATTTCAGGATGAGTCATATCAATGATTAATAATTTCTGATAATTAATAGAAGACTTCGCTAAAGTGTTAGCACACAAGACTTAAATTCATGCCATGCTGAACTGTATTCCGGCATGTTGTAGTATCTTTTCAGAGCCACAAGGGGACAGCATAGACATTTCACTCACCAGTCCTGCTGCTTCCTCTGCTCTGCCAGCTCATGTATACGTCGCAGCATCTTCTCCTGCTTTCTTCCATCCTTGCGGGAACGTGAAGAAACATTCCTGGCAAATTCCCTCTGCTTCAGCTCTTTCAGCCTCTGTGGAAAAAAAAACCCACATGGAACAGGGAAAAAAGGTTAGATAAATCTACTCATAACTGACACCACAGCTAAGAACACGCGTAACAGAAAAATCGGAAAAAAACTGGCAAATACAGAAGAGATTATATTTAGGTATTGTACACGCACACTGTCAATACCAAACTTGGCTACAAAAACCTTAATAAATACAGAGTAATGAGTTCTCTTACCTGTTTGTGTGCATGGTCGTAAGAGTTGATGTGATTGTCAAACTCCTGGTGTTTTTGATACTGCTTATCACATAACTCACAGTAAAAGTTAGCTCTCAGGTCTTCCAATGCCTTGGCAATGGCTTTCTCTTTCTCTGCAAAATCCTGAACAAAAAAAAAAACACATGAACAAGATGAAACATTTATAAAAATGTAGTTTGTGTAAACATGTCTGTGTTCTGTGTAGAAGATACGTAAACGATCAAAACTAGCAGGATTCTCCAAAGTAGTGCTGGATAAACTGGGTGGGGATATTTACAGAGAGTGGGTTAGAGAGAGAAAGTTGTGAAGTGTTTCTTTCCCTAGAGGGTGTAAATGCTGCAAGCAAAGTTGTCTCTCCAACCGTGTCACCTTGTATTTTTGCCGCAACTCCTCTGTGTCCTCTTTCTCCACCTCCAATACTCGCCGCTTCTCTGTTGCATCCTCGGCATAGTCCAGCTGTCGACGAGACACACGGAGGTCAAGGAGATACAGAAACATACAAGGACAGTTGGGGAGGTGCTGTAAGAGGGAACGTAGTTCACAAAATCACACCAGTGTACAAACTCTCTCACCTCCATTTCCATGCGTCCCATTCCCATGACATCATATTTGACGATAATGGGTACAGGGTCGGTACGTCCTGCGAGGTGAGGAAGGAGAAATACATAGAGAGAAAGGGAGAAAGAGAGCAGATGTTAGATCCTGAACAGGGCCTTAAAGGAAGCGAGAGTGGAACAGCCTGCTTAGAGCACAGGGTGCTGGGTTAGAAAGACTGCCTTCAAGTGCAAGAGATCAGAAAGCTACAGTGAACCAAATGCTAGCCATTCTCACAGCTTTATGTGTGGCATTGTACGGTAAACGATGCCGCTATGTGACTGACACACTGGACCGGATAGTATGGGATAGGATACTATTGTATGCGGTGTTTCATAATTATTATATACAAGTGCAAATAAAGGGGTTTTAAAGCACACCACTGTAAAAGATAGGAGAAGGATGTGGGGAGACAAAAGGAGGAAGAAGGCTGATATTGACTGGATTAAATCTGTCGCAGTATCCATACAGTGTCATCAGGTTTGAGGGTAACCCATAGGGTTGATGGTTAGTTTCTCTGCAGTCTGCAATAATACAGGTTAGGTCATGTTTCTAATTAAGGGAACTGGAGTGTGTCTGTGTGCAGGAGTAAATTTATAGGCTGGAGGAGGAACAGCATTTAAACATTTCTAGTATTTACATCTTGGGTAAAAGAGACAGGCAATTGACGACATTCTCCCAGGCATAAACTCCTGGTCGTCACGTTAAAGCTCACACATTCCAGTGTCTACAGTGACGAGCTTGACCACATTACTTGACACATCCGTGCTTAGTTTTGCTAAGACAACTATACACTTGTACTTTTTATTTTTACTGAACTTAAAATATTTAACGATGAACAAAGTTGAAACAGTAGGGTGCTAGCAGTAAGATTACTAAGATAAGATGTGGGGGAAGGGACGGAGTTGAGAGTTCAAATTTACATTTATGTAATATAAATTACATTTTTAATGGGGAAAAAAGAACAGTGGTGTATTTTTAAGTGATCAACTCGTAGCAGGGAATTCCAAACTTAGAAAGTGAAGGTTCAGGCCAAAAAAAAAAAAAATTGGATAAGATTTTAATTCCAAGTTAAGTCTGAATTTGCATCCACTTCAAAGCTTGGCTCTGGACAGTTTCTGAACTGCTCACTAAAATTATGTGTAAATGCCTTCAGTTAAGACTTAATCAGCACTTTTGCTCTGTTAATGCCAAGTTAAACTGGTCATGTGTGTTGGAACACAAGCTGTGAAAAGAGCTAGGTAAAATAATAATTTACTTCAGGAAAAAAGGAACAAAACCAGGATGAATCAAAAGGAAAAAAAAGACAATCAAAACTACTCAGAAACTGACACATAATTGCTTAATCCACTCATAACCAGCCAAACAAAGCAGAATAGATAGAGAGAAATAGAGAATGGGGGGAGACAGAAAGAAAGAAATGAAAGAATAATACAAGCACTGAGCTACAGCGGCAGAGTGATGTCACAGGCCAGACGCTGTCATGGTGACAGTGCAGGTTTTTGGGAGGTGTACTTACCTGAGAGAGTGGGAATGGGTTAGGGGTTGGGGGAACGGACGGACAGATAGATAGACACACAAACAGGGAGGGGGGGCGATTTCAAATAAGACAGAAAGGCAAAAGAACAAAAGTCATAAACTGCTGCTGCAAAGGCTGGCACCACGTCACATTCAATTAGAGACTCGAATCAGTTACGTGGTTTGGTTTCAGTTTTTTTTTTTTTTTTTTTTAAACTCTTCCTCTTTTTACTTCATTAAAGTGAATTGGTTTTCATTTTATATACTAAGTCAGTTTACACCCTTGGGCTGAAGCAATCCCATAAAAAAAATAGATAAATAACATGCACACCAGCTAAATTAACTGAAGATATCACATATTTGATTTCACAGAACATCTAACAGCTAGGAATTAAGCGAATCATGATGTTCATAATGTTTGAGCGCTATATTCAAAACACTTATCAGAAACCTATAGAAATTTACAAAGAAGGGAAAAATTCATTATTATAACTCCATAATACCATTCTGTCATTACCCAGTAGAAAAAGGAAAAAGGACTAACATTGTTAACGTGCTGTCTAATCAATTCCCCTTCTTTTGTAAAATGAAAAGCGTCGATTTCTGAGCCGTAAGGCTGCAATAATGCTGGCTGTGTGCAAGTCTGCAGCTTCAACCCAGTGGTACAATGATAAAATAAACAGAGGAGAGAGAATAAAGGCTTATCGGGACTCCAAACAAACAAGACAAGATTTTACTGATGTTAGGAAGAATTTGGAGCATCAATTACATATCTTCCAGTCAAAATACAAATTCATTTAAGCCTGTATCAGGCAATAGACGAAGGAGTCCTAAATAAGGCCAAAGCTAACAGTAGAACCATTTAGTCTTATGTATTCTGTAAATTGAAATTAAAAAAGGGGAAGTTTTATCACACAAAAAAAACTGAAAACAAACAAGATGAGAAATGCTCAGGAAGAGTGATGTAAATTTCACTGATACACAGGCAGCAGAATGACAACTAATATCAAGAGGTAGAAACAGTTGAAGCTTATTAAATACTTGTGCTCTGATGAAGGAAATATAAATGAAAATATGGGAGGGTTAAAATTAACTTAAGCAAAAAAAAAAAAGACAATATTGTGGGGGGGAAAAAAACAAACAAAAAAAAACAACAACAAAAGGAACCAATTTCAATCAGGGGGAAAAAATAACATTTACCACTAAGTTTACCATCAGCACAACATGGCCAGGATCATAATGCTGCAAAAAAGAAACACCAATTGGTTAAGCAGGAAGATTGAGGAACACAGAGAGGGGTCAGGGGTCAAGGGGTGAACTGTTAGGGCTCAGGGTTTTTTTAGGGGTTCAGGAGCAGAGGCTTTGATGCAACCCTGTCACCATGGAGGCACTGGGTGATCACAGGAAAAGTACTCTCACCATCCCCTGGCTTCTGTTACCTTAAATTCTACCCCTTCTTTTGCTACCTTAAATAGAAATCAGCTGGATTTGCTGATGATAGAAGTTAAATAATAAGGATACATCGATAGCATTGTTTTGTTTTCCCCCCAAACAGTGTACTAGACGAGGGGTTCAGACAAGGGCCAGACCATGTTTTTGATACCAAAATCAGTATCTACATAGTATTTATCAGGGGCATAATCTCAATAAAATAGTCCATTATGTTGCCCCTATTTAAATAATGGCAGTGACAGGGCCCACACTTTCTGAGGCTCATTCTTTCTAAACATTTAGCTAGTTGAGGATAGGCTAGATTTTTTTCCTCTTCAAAGGACACTTGCAATGACTTTACAATGTAAACCTCTGACTATGTTCATTGTGAGAACGAGGCTGCGGAAGTGGGGTGTTTTAGCCGACTTTGGAGCTCTATTTCTGCTATCAAACGCGTTAGGTTTCCGTCTGCAAGTCAGACACTTTGATTAGTCAATCAATAATGAATTTGGGAGAATTTACACATTTTGAAGACGTTAAGCCGCAACAATATTTAAGTATTGGAGTTACTCTGTTGGCAGCCACTTTACGGACAAAAATCCACATTGTTTTGCATTGTTTATTATTTTAAAAATACATTACTGGGCTTCATTTGAATTTTGTTAATTTTCTGTGTATTGTATTATATCCAAATCGAATTGTGATAGAAGTATAACTTCACACACTGAGGTTTCACTGTTCGTGAGAATCACCTGATCATTATACAGCGAAAGAGCTGATGTTTACACTTACCTGCCATTCTGTGTAGACATCTTTGTTTGGAGGTTTATATTCAAGACGTTTTATAAGGTTAAAAATTCTACGTAAGACGGACGTCATTTTGCAGCTCCTCAAAGTTCATCATGTAGTATGAACAAGCACGGTATCAGACCTATACCTGACACCGCTATCAGTATCAATGCATCCTTATTAATTATTTAAAGTAATCCCTATTTATAATTCTATAATCTCTATTTCTTATTTCTCCCTCCCATTCTACCTTTAGATTAAATCACCATACTAAATAAGGACACCATCACCCTGCTTTCACCTTTCCCCTATCCATCATGCAGGTCATGGGTTATTAATGCATGAGATTAAGAAAGGCACTGATTCATGTGTGTTTTTAATTACTACACAGCACATAGATGTGTGTTAATCATATTTGAATTTAAAGTAGGTTGTTTTTTTTGTTTTTTTTTTTTGAAAAATCACATGGTGAAAACCAGCATGCATTGCAGGACAGGGTAGAAGAGTTGGCAGGGTGTTTGTTTACACGCACACACATATATAAGGCAAGATGGTGTGAGGTTTTGGTTTTTTTTTTTTAACCCTGGCAAGCCAAACACCTGAACCCCCACCCCCTCACCAGTGAGACACTCACGCACACACACACACACGCACGCACGCGCACACACACCACGTGGAAATACCACACCCACGTTACCACGTGTACGGTCACTTCACAAAAGTGGACACAAGCAAACCAACAGAGTGGCTGAGAGGCGAAGGAAGAGGGAGGGGATATGGGCGGAGATTCAGGCTCATTCTGCAAGCTATTCAAAAAAATATATATATATAATAATAAAAAAAAAAATCATGGGAGAGGTAAAGGCAGAGATGAGTTTAAAGCCAATCAGCGGACCCAAATCATCATGTTCAGAGCCAATCAAGAAACACCCTCGTCACAGCCAGAAACACTGACGGATGACAAAAATGACTATTCTGTCAAGGGTGAAGAAAATCAGCAAGACTGTCATTGGTCCTACAGTGAGCTACACAATTAGAATCTGGTGTGAGTTTGGAATTGTAGCGCTGGCATTCGGGGCAGAGAAAGTTTAGTGATTGTAAGCTTACAGGAGGGAACTAAGAGAGGCCGTTAAGCTACACTGTAAAGGGACTTCACTTTCGGCAAAACATCCACACGCACACGCACACACGCACACATATATATATATACATATATACACACAGACACACAAAAAGGGCAGGGTAGGATCCTACAAACCTTACCTACAAAAAAAAACAAACAAAAACAAAAAACAAACAAACAAAAAAAACAAGAGCAAAAAAGAAAGGAGAGTAAAAAAAAACAGTCAATACAATGAAAACTCAAAGCATCGGGAGACAATTCATTACAGTGACAGGAGAGCAGGAGAGATAGTGTATGGTGAGGTTGTGTTCTCCACATAACGTTCCAGTTAAAGCCAGCTCCCATCCCTTTCACTACACATTCAACACTCGCAATGACATTTCACATGCAACATAAAACATGATTTCTCCTTACTGTCAACAGCTGCATCATCGTGCTTCTCATCCACTTATAGTTAACATTTAACGACGTGGAACAGCCACAAAAACAGGTTAGGTCCTCTTATCACTTGTGTTATAGCAGCTAGAAAGGTAAAGGCTTTCCTGTCGCCAGTCTCTTATTTCTCTCACGGGAAGAAGTTAATAAAAAAACGGAAAAACAGAAAGACTTTCCAGTGGTGAAAAAAGGAATAATTACAGCACATTCTTAAACTGACTTTTAATTATATCCCTTGTGTATTTTGCTAATAAGTCAACAGGAAGACAGCATCGCGAGACCTTTATCTGAGTTATTATCTGCCAGAACTGAGAGAAGAATTAATGCCTCACTGCATTCAAGGCCATTCGTGAATCAGTCCTTCACTGTAGAACTCACAGAAGAGGACCCTGTGTGCTAGCATTACTAAGAGGCCAAACATGCAAGAATGAAGTAACGTTTCCAGCACTAACATGAACCACACTTTCCACTTTGCCTCTCCCACATTAAAGTCTCCTTCTTTCCATAAGGACCTACAGCTAATCAATTTCTCTTCTCATTTGGTAAACCTCTCCTGTACCGGTGCTATGGAACTGGCCAAACCTTTCCAAGCCTGTCCTTATCTACAGCAGAACCACAGCTTCAACAAAACACAGACAATGCACCAGTGACACAAACTGAGAATTTATGAACGGATGAACTGCTCGAACACTCGAAGTCGGGGCGTAAACCATATATACGTAGTGGACAACAGCTGACCAACAAAGGGTGTTTTTGTGCTCTTGTGTAACACAAGCACCCACACGTTTGTCATACTAACCACAGATTAAAAGGTTAATCCATGCAGTAGCCTCGTAAGGACAGAGGCACACAAACAGCGTCTAATGCTGTTTTTGCACACTGTTTCTGGGTATTTAAAATATTCTGTAAAACAACTCTACCTCGTCATCTCCAAACTGCTGCTACTACACTTTAACTTAAAGTCTGCGCTGTTTTGTGTTTCTTGTCTACTGTGTCATGTCTTGTGTTTTTGTATTGTCTGT
>JAOTRN010000025.1:20577807-20590858 GCA_028566695.1 Bagroides melapterus | reverse complement strand
GTCGCATGAAAATATTAATATAATAACTGTAATAAAGTATATAAATCTTTAAATAATTGATGTACTTTAACAGTGGACTTTGGGCCGCTAATGATTTTTTCCGTACTAGCCACAAGAGGGCAGTAGAGGGCTATTTTGTAATTAGCGTCTAAATCTGTGTATTAATTCTCTGAGGTCTGATGAAATTATTAGACACTCATTAAAGGTTAACTTTTGTGAAACTAATTTCAGGGGTATCTGTTTCTATGCTAGTGCTAATTTGTTAATCTGCTCGTTTTTCTTGCAGATGATCTTGATGAGCTGCTTGGGGAGTTGCCCGTCGACTCGTACTGTGCCTGACGCTGACACCGTTACCGAAATGCCTAGGCTGTGCTTTTTGTTCAGTTTGTGTTTGTATAGAAGCTGCTGTAAGATATGTACATAATAATAAAAAAAAAAGTTGTCTAGACAAGATGAAGAATAAATGCTTGAGGTTGAACTGTGCACGTTTTTTTCCCCAACCTGTAGGTGAATGCATCTTGGTTAAACATTAATACAGAAACAGATGAGTTCATACAAAATTAACATTGTGCTTTTCTTTTACACACCAAAGCCAACCTGTAACACTTGCAGTAGCGGTGGTGTGTGAATTCTCAGTGGAAATGTGAATGGGATCTGTGAATTGATGAGTGTAATATTTGAGCTGTCATAGAGACAGGTGTGCTGGTGTAGGTTTCCATGGTTACTCCATCCCGTGCCCTTGAATTTGAAACGTCTCTCGAGACAAAAGTCTGACAGCTTGATCCACTTGCGAAGGTTGTAAAGAAATAACAGGTTGTTTAGGGTCATTGTCAGGGGGTTTAATTGACTTTATTCATGCCAAAACCTGCCCTGAGCTGATTGACACGTTGAATAAAGAGTATTGGGATCTTTCTCTATCTCTATCTCGCGCGCGCTCTTTTTTCCTCCGCATTATGCCTTCTCTCATTTCCTCCTGCTCCTCATCACATCTACATGAGACATAGTTTTGAGTTATGAAGTTAGGTTATATTGTGTGCGTCTCTTTCAGCTCCCTAGGAAGTGAATCAGTGTAAGAGTTGGGGCACTGGGAAGCTATTTGTCTCAGGCTCACTATACACATTGGGACTTATTTCTTAGTGATCTAATTAACTGATCAGTCAAGGTAAATAGAACACGTACAGTAGTTTTTTTTATAGAAAAAAAAATATATATATATATTTGTTAGCATAATCACAGTCGTTTGACTTAAACTCTATATACAAAGCTCGCTAACGCAATTTAAAAGCCATAGCAATAATAACAAGCTGTTAACATTTGAGAGTGTGTCCCTGATATATGACGTCATTTCCAGTAAAGGAACATAATGAGTGTCGACGCTCCCTGGTTTTTGTGGTGCGTGGTGGTTCCAGTGCACTGTAAGGATTTTTCAAGTGAGAGAAACGGCATTTAACCCTTGTGCCGTCTTCGCTAACCATGCTAAAAATGCTAAAAACTAAAATAAAATAAAAATTCAATGTATATAAAAATATATTGGATTAATATTTTTCCAATTTTTTTTCAATAAATCTGTTAATCTGATCAAAACTTCTAAACATTAAAAGAAAATCCTGAATTTTAATTTTATTAATTGCAAATTAATTTAGTGAGTCACTAATTTGCATAAAAAAACAATTTTTTTTTATTTTTTTGTAACAATTTTTACCTTTTATCACAACCTGGGATTTGTCAAAGTTTACTAACAACATTGGCGTTTATGCATTGTTAGTTTTTGTGCAGCTTCAGATTTAATTTTTGTTGACCTCATTTGCATATCGTGGCCCCATTGACTACAATTATAACCACATTTTTTCAATGCAAGGCCATGACATGCAAAAAACATCTTGCTTGTTTATGGTTTCCTCTGCTGGGAAGAGGTCAGGTTGGTCATTTTTACTGTTAACTAAAATATGGCACCATTACTCCATTACACAGATCTGTGCAAACAAAGACTTTTTTTTTTTACACTGACATCCTTAGTGCACGTGTGTGTGTGTGTGTTTGTGTGTCTGTGTGTATGTTCATTGTGCTGGAAAGTGCAGAAGTGTGGCCCAGTGCACCGCTAAATGTGGCTGGGTCAAATTGATCCGGGAAGACCACAGATGCTATAAAATTTATTTAGAAACACATAATTCAACAAAGAGCATAGTATGAAACCCTCCTTGTCAAGTATATGGAAGAAAACCCAAGTTATGACCAATTAAATCTTTAAATCGGCACCTGAAGACAATAGGAAGGTTAAAATGGCCGACTCTCTTATTAGCGCCCTGAGCTAGAGAGCCGATCGAAATGTGGCCATATTCACTCATTAATGATTATGAGGTCATAACCTCTTCACACATATTGTTTTAACTACTCAGACATATGAATAGAGATTAGGGGGAATCGAAATGCTGAAGTAAGAGTGGTTTTAAACGTTTTTGACATGAACACCTTTTATTTGCGGCTAAATTGTTATTTGGACCTTTTGCTACTTCTCAAAACGACAGTTCAATTGAACCGGTAATTTCACAACCAGAGAGTGTCAAAGGTTCAAAAAAACATGCCATTTTCTCTGCAGCATCGAGCTTCCCTTGAACTTTAATGAGCTCAAATATTCAAGCAGAGAGAATCCCAGGCTCAGAGAGGAACGATCAGAAAGTGATCTGTAAAGTAACCACGCTTCAAAAGGTTCTCTCTTACAGAGAGGAAAGAAGAATTGTATTTGTTCTTAGATAAATCCCAGAGGAGCGCTAATCTGTGTTTAATCTGCATACACATTAACTGAGCCGAAGAAGCACAGGGACCTTGTCTGAGACACCTCATTAAATCATTAGCAGGCTAGAAGGCCTGCAGCTGTCAGGAATATCAGAGGAATCCACAGGCAATCTGATGTGACGAGGAAACCCAAGCTCTGTAGTAGGAGAATGTTCAGTCTAATAGTCTAAGAAATGCCAGATCCTGAGTGTGTCGCTTTTCATTTCTTTAATTATGCCTCTTTGCTTCACTTCCTAGCTTCTTGACTTCTCCCTCTGATGAACAGTGGCACGAAAAGGAATCAAGAAAAAAATGACCAAATATAAATGCTCACTGAAGTGTCACTGTAACACAAAAAGTGAATACATATATTGAAGACATGCTGCCAAGCTGTATTACTTGTTATACCGTCTGCATATACGCAACACGGATTATACACCGAATTGATTTTAGAGCCTAAACAAAAACCTATTCATCACATGAGTCTACCATTCATACGCCTGACATTATTAAACTCTTAAGCCCTAGGCCTATTTTTGAGCCTCTTTTTTTTTTTTAAAAGGACATGCTCAATGTGTATAAATGAATAAAAATAAAATGACAAGGTTTATTTGAATAATTCTGGTAGCTAAATAAAGGTAACATGTGAGATATATTACCGAATCAGAGTAAGAGAAGATCTTCTAGAACACAGCAGTTAAAAAAAACAAACAAACAAACAAACAAAGAATGCATTTATATCCTAAGCCTAAATACTCCAGACATCTCGAGATCAAGTGGTTAATGCTCATCTTGTCAGACCAAGCTTCAAGGATTTTATTCTTACCCAGTGTTTATTTAATTATAGATTATTTTTGATATTTGTGGTTCTTCTTGTTGTATCAAGTTTTGGAACGAGTTCAAGAAGTTATTTATTCTGTATGTTTGTGATTCAAAAAGACTTGGAAGCGTCCCTACTACTTTTGTCCCTGCTACCTGTTTCTCTGTGATTCCTCGGAGTGTGCTTTAATAATTCGTACTTTCGTTAACAAAGATTAACCTTTATATTCATTGCCAGGTCAAGTGCTGAAGATTGTAGGATCAAGAAGGAATAGGATTGAGATTTCAGACGTTGTTGTTTTTTTTTTTTTTATTATTGGCGTGTTTTGCTTTTTAGTAAAAACAAAACAAAAAAACAAACAAACAAACAAAAAAACAAAACTAGCATGTTTGTCCTCTTTAACTTCTTTGCCTAATCAGAAGTGTATGAATTACATTTACAGTGCACCGATGACAGCATTGCAGGACGCCAGGCAGTCTCTAGAGGGCGACTCATTCACATTAAGAGTAACAGGATAGAGTCGTATATCACAATATTCATATGTTTAAGCTAAATTGTTAATACTTTTAGGCTTCAGGCATTCTCTCTTTACTATCTGCTTTTTAAGCAAAGCTGCTAATCATTGTACCAGGTTTCTTCTCCATCTACCCCAGTGAATAACAAAATAACAAATAGCCATCAATTTGTGACAAACCAGACTTTGATTAGTGATTTGAACAAGATTTGTTTTGAAGTGAACCTTTGAATTTATGTTAAACATACTTAATTGCCAACATATCAGACCATTTTTATTATTGGTTAAACATTTTCCAAAGTTTATTTCCACTTAAATACAGCAGTGACGCAGCACTCCTTTAGTCCAGTTGTTTTCTTTACTCAACTCGTCAGTTTTACACTCTGCTCAAAGACATCTGGTTCTATAGCTTTAACGTTCATGCTTAAACCACTGTCAACACAGATACAGATCCATAACTCTCTGAGCAAACCTTGGCAAAACACTGTGGTGTCACTGCATTGCATTGTGGAACATTGAGCCAAATGTTTGCTGTGTTCACTCCGTCTGCGTAGGATTTCTCATTTATACGATGTTGTATGTTCCTGGAAAATAACCATTGAGAAAAAGGCGAGTTGTGACACCTGTTTAATATTCTTTCTTTCAGAACGTTTATATTCTTCTCCAATTAAACATGATTGTTTTTTTTGCTAGAAATGTCCCTTGTGATGTCAGAGCAGCACAAAACTTTTCACAGGAATACCAAAAATACTACACCAACCAACAAATTAGCATCAGTATCACTAAACACATCACAGATATTTCGATATAAACATTTACTTGGTTTCAATTTGGACATTATCTCTGAAGACTGTCAATAATGATGGAGAGAATGTTGATCTGTGTATGCTATGCATTATTTCTGTGTCCTGTAGTGTGTTTTGACAGCCCAATCAATAAAATGCTCAATGAATATAAAAGTAGATTTCAGTGATCTCCAAAACACATACGACAGATTTTCCTTCTTTGCACACTTTTTATTAGTTCTTAGAAGATTTCTGTGGGGTCCTTTGTGACTTTTATACCTTGTGAATACTTAAACAGGTTTTACATAAATGCCAACCCACTGCTCTGTGAATGTTTGAATTTATTTTTCACAGGGGCTGCATATATCAATTTTAGAACCAGAATAAATGTCGTTTATAAATGTCGCACTGATATATCTGTATACACAGCTGTTAATTCAATATATTGTAATCATGTACTAATCACTTCTAATAGTTAATTTATTATATAGACTGTCTATATAAATTCATATAAACCCAGTCAATGTGATAGGCACAAAAACAAGGCAAAACAGGATCAATGTCGGGTTGCCGGTGATTACACTTTACTCCCCTTACATGAAAATGCATGAATGGGTTTAATTGTGTGTGTGTGTGTGTGTGTGTGTAATTTATACGCTTTCATCGTCCTAGAATTTATCAATACACCGAATCATGCACTAGCATTCAACACTTGCGCATTGATTTAGTTTTGTGTTGTTTTGTTGTTGAAGGTGCATCGAGTGTATTTTTCATATCATATCTGGCAACCCTAACCCTTTTCTGTTTAAAAAAAAAAGTACCGCTGGAAAATGCAGACGGTATTAAAAAACGTATAAAATCAAATCGTGTAAATAAATATTAGTATTTGTTATTATACACATAGTTTACACTATTAAATAATTGTAGCACCAAAGCAGTTAAATTCCAATTAAGGCAACGTTATAACGCACGCGCACCAATTCTGTCATCGAAAATCACTAAATATTTTTATTTCATGAAAGGTGAGTAAAGTTACAACATAATTTATTTCAATCAAACAAACATATTACCTAATGAATCAGTACATATTTGATCACATTTATAAATGATAAGAGTATGTTATTTTGTCGTTGGGATTGAAAAGCGTCATGCGTTAGCCGAGATGCTAACGAGTGATTTAATGGTTTGTTATCAAAGGAAAGGTGAAAGTTACTTTTCATAACCGTATAAACTTTTCAATTTCAGAGTAACTAAGAAATAAACCAGCGGTTGCGCTGGTTTAGGAAAATAATCAACTTTGAGACAATGTGATAAAGTTGGAGTTACTGTGCACGTGCAGAAGTGTTTTTTTTTTTATATTAGTCTACTAAAAGATATGATACATATTGTAAATAATTTATAGTTAATGTTGTGGAATGTTATAGCAACTGTAAACAATCCAGTCGTTTCTTCTATTCTCTCTCTCTCTCTCTCTCTCTCACACACACACACACGCGCGCGCACGCACGCACACACACACACACACACACACACTCACCCAGTAAACTTCAGTAAACTTCTCTGTTCCGAGATCTCTCCTGGTGGAAAATAGTTATGAAGCACTGACATTTCAGACTCTTTACATAAATGTTAAATAAATGTCTCTTTAGAAAACTTCACCATATTAACAATTATATGGTTTAATGTCTGACGTTATGAGACTTTCAAGCCTTGCATGATCATTAAGTAAGTGAATGACCATGTCATGTGACAAAAAAAAAAATCAATAACTTGCTTAAAAAACTCTTTGAGATGTCAGAAGGCCATCTCTGTTTTACTATTCTGCATTTTAATCTTTATTTGATATGGTATAATATGTGGTTTGAGGATGAAGATAATAAAAAGGAGCAAGTGAATCATCAGTGTTTTTATACAGCTGAAAATGCTTAAAACCTCTTTTCCCGCTGTATATACTGGAATATTTATCAATATGTCAATACTTATGACATATACAGTATATTACTTGGGGTTGTTTTTTCTGAACATTTTATAGAAAGTAATGTATGCTGAAACCTTTCCAGACACTTGTGTACTGGTATAAAATTACTGAGATGATGGATTTGGACAGGATTGGTTCTTTAATCTAGTCCAATAGGAAGAAGACTTTTATTTTTGAGAACATTTCTATATTGTCTCTTACATTGTCAGTATTTATTACGATGGGATTGTAAGATGAAATACAGTTACTGGGAGAAAAGGCAGCAAAGGAACGAGTGAACGTCCAGTTATACACCATGACTAATCATGGAACTGTGACTCTGCAACAACTCTAACCCACACCTTCACCATTTAATCAGTGGTAATAATCATTTATTTATGAACATGTTGAACCGTAGTCTTGTTGTTCCAGGAAACATCTGGCTAACATAGCTATTGGTGTCTAACTGTCACAAAGTGCAGCTTGTTGCTGAATGAACACTATCAGAATTACTAGCTCACCTCTAATGTCTAGGTGTAGATGCACCTAGCAACGGTTTACCCCACGTTATTTTATGTTGTGCCTAATCTGCGTGCTTTTGGTGTTCCACTGCAGTAATCAGAGGCTACACAAGCCTGAGGGAACTGGACTAATATCTGACAGAGAAGCTTAGAGCTGCATTTCACATTTATTACTGTGACACATTCATGTGGTTATCGTATCAAGGGCAGTGTGTCTGTAATCTGCTTTTGAAGACTATAGGATCCCTAGGCTTGTTTAGGTGTTTGAATGCATGTCTTCTCTGTCTTGGCGCATAAGATGCACACATGTCTGTGCAACCAAAGACCAAATGAAGTCAAGGTAAAGGCCATTCATTTATAAATTAAATCATACAAACGACCGCATTCGGGGTCCGTATACTCACAGACATGTAGCTCTTCCTTTTCCTGTATAGAGCTTCCTTTGCTTTAGCTTGGGTCACAGAGGCTGAAACGAATGTGATAATAACAGGAAGAGGTGTGTAATAAAAGCGGTCAGGTCGAAGGCAATGGACAAGGAGTGGGCAAAGGAGAACAGAGCAGCTGTCAGATGGAATGAAGTAATCACATGACTCAGGAGTGCTTGTGAGAAATAATATTTCAAATGGAGGGTGACATTTCCTGCACTTAGAAAAGTAAAGTACATTAATAAAACTTTCTTCTTTCTACCTGCTTTTCTATCACTTTTAAAAAGTAGGTGCCTGCTGTGGAGTGGGTCAAACGCTCCGGGCGTACTTTTCCTAACGATTGGACCCTGCTGATGTAATAAGCATCACATGGATATGAAGAGGTGCTGAAGAACAAACATTTTTTTTCCTTAATGGATGACATCCAGAATCTCTACAGGAATATGGATAGAAGCATGATCTGTCATGATTACACCCACACAGAGAAATAAGATCTGTCTATAGTGCATTGTGTTGCTTCTTTGTGTTCTCTTCTATTCATTTAACACTTGCTGTAAAATCCCACTTTTCACTGTTGTCCTTCTTACCTCACACTACTTACTCACCCTGTCTTCACCACAAGAGTGTACCCATGAGGTCTGGAAGGCAGTAGGAGGACTAATTTCTGTATTTTTCGATTAAACATGAGCTCACAAGCTGCCTGTATGAGTCCTTACTGCACCTTTTGGCAAAGCCTGCATCCATGTGGTGTCAGTTTCAGTTTCCAAACGCAGAATCCCTGGAGATTATTATTATTATAAGACCGATACAAAAAAAAAAGAGACAGAGAGAGAGAGAGTAGTTAAAAAAGTCTTAAAACATCCTAGTTAGTTAGTTACCTTAACAACCTGTGGCAAGTAGCAGAGCAGAACCAACTTTATGAACATCTGAGGCATTTACAACATTTTCATTAATATTCTCCTGGTCAGTGGTACAGCGATTTACAATCAGGCACATTTGTATATTTTTGGTGAATGAAACCAAATAAATTCTTATGAAAATATAATTGGCAGGTACACACAAAAAAGTTCTGCACGCATCTCGGGTTGAGAAGGATTTCGTAACTCGAATGATGTTATGGTGGATTTTTTTTTGTGCTATCCAGCCACAGAGCTATCCAAAGGATGATCTGTGGGCGTCTGTGAGCTTATGTATGCAGAAGAGGGTAGATGGCTTTTTCCTGTTGTGTAATAAAAGGGAAGAGGATAAATTTGGGGACCCTCCAAAGAAAGTGACCTGATGTGTTAGTATTTGGTAGTTTTATGTGTAGGAGTTGAAGAAAAATAAGCAAATAAAATCAAAACTAATGTTTAAGGTCCAGTGTTTTTGTGACTACTTTAGTGTGTTTTTTTTGTGCCTTTATGTAGAAAAAATGTAGATTATCTTGTTTATTTATGTAGAGTCTGAACTCCTGTAAAAGGTAGACTGCTTACACAAATTAAAACATATCGCGTCTATGTGATAGATAGATGCTGTACTAAAGTGCCCCCCCCCTCTCTTTTTCTCTCTTACTCGCTCTTTTCCTCTCCCTCTCCCCCTCCTCTATCCTTTTTTTTTTCCTCTGTGCGTACGGCACTCGTCTCTGGTCTCTCCATTACCCTCTGCTCTGCATTTGTCCTCAGTTGTGTGCGCTCTTCCACCGCGTGGATGGATGGGAGTGGAGTATGAGCACGTGTGTATCAGTAAAGGGAGGAAAGCGAGAGAAGGCAACACTGAAGCAGACTCGAGTAAACGGCTCGGGGAGCGCGTGAGAGACCGAGGCTGATCAGCGCCGCGCGTGCATGTAAGTATATCCCCCTCTTTACAGCATCTGTGCGTGTGAGTGGGTCACGTTTGTATCAGCTTGTCCGTTAGCCGTTCTTGGGAGAAAATAGGAGGGTGTGTAGTTCCATCTGTTCTCACAAGAGCGGGAGGCACTGGAATTCTGAGGTCCTAACACATTCACTTTACATGCATGCACACACTTACACATACACACATGCAGCCAGTTTAGGATCAAACACAGCGTCATCTCAAGCCTTGACCCGCCTCCCTAACTCTCTCTCTCTCTCTCTCTCTCTCTCACACAGGCACAGATACCCACTCACACACACAACTGGATGCTATCCTGCATGTGACACGCTTGCACTTGTTGTTGGCTGTCCTGTGTGTGTGTGTGTGTGTGTGTGTGTGTTACGTTGGTGGTGTAGCTATGGTTGTGGGTTTGTGGGTGCTGTGCCTTAAACCTTCTTTCATATTATTGTCTGAAAAAGGAAAGAGAGAAAAGAGAGTCAAGCTGTCGTTTGTGGAATGTAGAGAGAAGGCTTGGTTTTGGGGCAGGCTGGAAGAGTGAAAGTGGACAGAGTGATGCTGCCAGGATAGAAGGGGGTAAATACAGAGTAGTGTATTTTTCTTTTTAAACCTCTGTTCCATTTTTCCCTACTAACACTTTTTGTGTTTATGTGTGTATTCAGATACAGCTGCACTTTCAAATCAGTTGTTCTGTGTAAACCTCCTCCTCTTACGCTATATATCAGCTGGTACCTAACGGAAATCTTTGGCTGAGATCCATTTTGATATGCCTGTGTGTGAGGATCCTGGCCTTTCTTCATTAACTCAGCCTGTCCTTGCCAAAGCTAGCTAGATTGATGGTCATCATATCCCTATTTCTCTTAAGCTGTACTCAGACAGAGAGTTCATATCCAATTTAAACAATAAATAGTAAAATGATCTATTTGTATATTATTTCAAATCCAGTAATTAATCTGACTGATTGAATCAGACTACACATGCTGTATATTCCCAGCATTCAGTGTGTGATGCTGCTTTGTGTCACACATCTAAGACAAGCGCAACAACACAGATTAAACCCAGCGTGACAGCAGGCCAGGGAAAGCAGCACAGCTTTTGATAGATTATTTACTATATATTATAATTAAAATCCTTAAAATAGTTTATTTGCATTTATTTCCTTTTTGAGAAACCCCTAAAATACTTCTGTTGCAACCAGTTGCCATTAGAAGTTGTGTAATTAATTGAATGGTGTCTACTTTTCTGCAATTAAACACCTGTTCTATGAAGACTTACATTATACCTAAGCAAACAAGTACAAAGAGCTTTCAAAACAAGTCTGGGATCAATTTCTGGAACACTATTAGGTTATGGAGTTGAAAACGTTTCAGACTTTCCTAGAAGATAAAGCTAAAGACAGCTTTGCACCCAAAGTTAGAGGCTAGGTAGAGAGAGGATTAATAATAGAAGAGGATCGCTCACAACATGACGCTGTAATGTAATGACATATAATCCACTTCAGTTCCATGTTTAAACACTAAAAATGTGGAAAAATTACAAGGCTTTGGGTGTTTGTGTATTATGAATTAATCTGTATTCCCTCACAGGTGTGCCAGTGCCCATGATGGAGCTGAAAGACAGTTGTGCCAGCGAGGGCAGCCATGAAACAGAAAGTGCTGGCACAGGCAATCTGTCAGGCCCCTTTTCCTGGCACTTGTTTGCCCAGCGCAGCACGCTACACGGGCTGCGTTACGTTTTCCCACATCGTCGCTCATCAGCACTGCGCCGTGTCTTCTGGAGTGCAGCTGTACTTGCCTGTCTTGGTCTTCTGGCGCTGGAGGGTGCAGAACGCGTAGCCCACTTCCTGTCATATCCGCATGTGGCTAGCGTGGGCGCTGTACCCGCAACGAGCCTCGTGTTCCCTGCTGTTACCGTGTGCAACCTGAACGCCTACCGCTTTACACGGCTCACGCGTAATGACCTGTACCATGCAGGAGAATTGTTGGCGCTGCTTGACGTGCATCTGCATGTGCCTGAGCCACAGCTGGCCGAGCCCCACGTGCTTGACTTTCTCGCAGAGCGGGCCAATTTCAGTGGCTTCCGGCCTAAACCGTTTAGCATGCGTGAGTTCACTGAGCGCGTTGGCCATGACCTACACGAGATGATGCTTTACTGTCGCTACGAGGGCCAGGAGTGCAGCCACCGGGACTTCAAAACCGTGAGTCTCCTGTTTTTTTTATATACCTATCATGGCTTTGGAAAGAAAGGAAAAGCAAGACTGGTTGTATCTCCGGTAGCTGGTCACTTTTAAGTGCACTAGTTTTTGGCCACTTAGTGATTCATTTAAAATGTTTAGTTAACCTTTGGATGTTCTCATGTGTTATTAATACACAATACAAAACTACATTTGGAGGACTCTAAAAGGTACAGGCTCACTACACAGGGTCAGAAATGCATCTTAGAGGCTTTTTCTGTAGACATAATCTTGTCTGGTGTGATTCTATGGTAATCCTTAAACGGCATCTGTCTCTGATGAAGCAGTCACAGTTACCACCATAATGACACACTATTTATTTAAAGGTTTGACCGTTAAATTGGAAGTGTGGAAGAGTGGAAGAGATAATGATAAAATGGGTGAATGTGCAGTGCTGCTGCTCAACTCTCTTGTTAAATTTTCTTATGCCTGAAAGGGAATATTTAGAGTTCTGTATTAAATACAAAATCACATCGTATTTAGTAAGAAGATACAAAGAAAAGAGCCCCACTATATAAATATATACATAAACCTATATAACCTCTCTAACTTTCTGTGTGTCTTTTTTGTAAGTGGTTACTAATTACCGTAAATATTTAAGCTCGTAGTAAGAAAAAGGACGTAATTGCTCTCTCCGGTCCTGTTTTTAGATATTTTTTTATACTGTGTGTCACATCTCATCAGATGTTAGAGAGAGCGAGATGTGAGATGACTATGTGCTGTCTGCTTTGAAGATTCCCCTTTATAGATAAGTGTGTGTCTGTGCTCCCTTGGGGAGCCTGGCTGGCTGAGAGAGTGTGTGTGTGTGTGTGTTCTCTGGTGTGACCCACTTCAGCACACAAAAACCATGTGCACACATTGCGCTTGCTAATTTTTGTGGGTGGCAAATTGAAATTTTACTGTGACACACCTCATTTATGGGGGAAATTCTTATAAATCAACACATTTAGGCCTTTGCTGCCTTGTTGATTCGTTGACCCTGTAGTACCAAAGTGTAGTAAAGGTTCTGCTGTCATCAAGAGTATTAAGATTTGAGGCAAAAAACTAACGATATACTCATATATTACACTGCAAAAAACCACTTTCTTACTCAGTAGTTTTGTCTCTTTTTTAGTAGAAATATCTAAAAATTCTTAAATCAAGATGCGTTTTCTCGATGAGCAAAATGACCTAAGAAAATAAGTCTAGTTTTTA
>JAOTRN010000025.1:20439497-20450272 GCA_028566695.1 Bagroides melapterus | reverse complement strand
ATAGGAGTGTCGTCAGCCATCTTGAATATATTTTCTCATCCAGCAGCCTGATAGCCCCGCCCTCTTTTCACTACGTGGGCAAAGCTGCTAGTGTTTTGATAAATAATAATATCATATTATTAGCGAAATACTTTATACATAAATGTAGGTGTTTTAAATCACCTCCTTTGTTTATTATATTTAGAAATCGTCTAAAATACTTCTCAGAAGCCCATAGTAAAGTAAAAAAAAAATTCTAAATCCATTGAAATTGTTGAATTGGTTTGTATTATATAAATTGTTGCAATTATATTTTCTTTATATTTTAATTTTAAGTTTTATGTTTCATGGAATGTTTTGCCTGGAATTGACATGGTTCTACTGTGCTGAGCCTATTCTATGTTAGAGCCTTTTTTGCATCCTAATTAATGTCATTTTTTTGTATTTAGATTTCGTACCTAATAATAAAGCGAATACGTGAAGTGTTCAAAATTCTCGGTTGAATAAGTGCATCATCCGGGAACTTGAAGCGCACTTCCTCTCTTCAGTGTAAACCCACTACTAATTAAACTATCTATAACGTGTAGAATAGTGCATAAGCATGCGATTTGGGACGCACCCAGATTAGGAATTCCGGAAGGTTTTTAGTGCTATTTAACAAAGATGTGCAGGATTTTACAAGAGAATCGTATTACTAGAATACTTTCTGACACCAGAGACTGATACATGTACAATATTTTTATAACGATGGGTTATTAGCCGAGTTTAACACCAGAGTATGCACAACCATAGGCTAATATGTACGCATGTCTCTTAATACACACACACGTCTTTTTTGACAGCAACCTTACCCCGTAGTCACGTACCTGCAAAACAAGCCGTAATATTTTTTTTTTTCGTTCAAACCTGTCTCAGATGCTACTGTAGAGTGAGTGTTCGTGCAGGTGTTGATTTTTTCCCCCCAACACATCCAAAGCCTTGTGCTCAGAATCATCAGCTTCACCGTATCCAGGGTTCAACGTGTGTTTAATATGCAGCAGGAAACCGATGGGCTCATACGTTAAAATACCTGGACATTCATTCAGCTGTATAATTCTCGTTACTCAGATAGTTGGTCTTCATTTTAAAAAGATGGCTGATGATGAAGGTGAAATTACATTTTCAATTTCAATTTTCAATTACAATTACACTTTACATTGTACAACTGAATGCAAAAGTTTGCATCCCCTGTGGTTCCTAGATGGAGAAATTCAACGCTTGTAGGTAGTTACGAGGTATTACAAAACATTTACTCTATTTCGCGTTTAGTTTTCCGTTTCATTTGTCCACTATTAATATTTTAACACAGACAATTTGACATCTGAAACCTAACACGCTTTATTTTATCCATATCTATACTGTAGGTACGCAAACTTTTGCACTCTACTGCGAGCTGACGGTTATCCTTAACTTTTTTTGTAACATCATATTAAGATGGATCTACAGTGCATATTTATAACACGCATCATATCACTAAAATGTGTGCCGAATGCATTTCATTTAAATTGCAAAAAAAAAAAAAAAAAAGTTTTATGATTTTTTTTTTTCCAAATTAGGTCGGAGGTCGTCATGGGATCAGTTGAAAGGTTTAGCAGTCACTATATAAACGAGTGCACGAAATAATCCTGAAATCCATCTACATATGAAATAGGTTTTGACACACTGCATGATTATTAAAATAAAATACCAAAAGTGGTTAATAAAATAATTTCATGATCGTTTAAATAAATTAATTGAAAAAGAAGCAGCCATGGTGCATATGTACAATCCATATAGTCCATACTGTGTGTGCATATTAGAAGAATTTATATTAGATTTTGTATTCTTTTTTTAATGTCCCCAAGTCTATCAGTCATTAAGGGATTATCGGTTTTATTCCTCTTCATCAGGACGAGTCCTCGCTTGTTCGTATCCGATCTTGGGTTACACTCTACACTGCAGGACTGGAGTCTAGTATCTGATGATGATGTCCTGTTTCGAGATGCTGGAAGGTTTTTAGTTCCTGACCCAGCTGACTGGCACCCAGAAGGTCTCCCTCTCCAGACGCTCGAGGAGGATGCGCAGTTCTGCACAAGCACTCGCCGTGTCCTCCTTAATCAGGACCTGATCCACCAGGTGGCCGTACTCCTGCTCGATCTGCTGCACCGACTGTCGCATCTCCTGCAGATCCTCCTCCTGAAACGGAGAGATTATGGGCAACTAAGTTGTAAAATGATAGTATGATCCATTATTGACCTAGTTTTTAAAAACGTTCTAACACCGTGCTCGTATCTGATTGGCTAGAAAGTGTCAAGTCTTTCTACAGCAGCAGCTCTGGCAATGTAGTCATGATAAATGATTTATTTTTCACATTTATTAAAAAACAAAAAAGTCAAGCAAGGACAATCAGCTCTGACTTCAATTGAAATCTTTTTATTATTTATTTTACAATTCATTAAAATCTGTGTGTACACTGTTTGTGTTTTAATGCATCAGATGGTTATGTGTGTTACATCCAGCTACAGGAACTGACTCACCGTGAGCCTCCCGTGTTCTCCTGCTGCCGGAGAAGACGCACTGCGACGTCTACGACTCTCGGGGATCCGGGGTTTCACGAAGATGACGTAAGGCTTAAACTCGGAGGTCCTCAGTGTGTGTAGCGCCTGCAGCAACAACAAAAACATAATCAAAATCGAGTTGATTTGATTTGTGTTGCAACTTTTACTTCTCTAACGATTTAATTATCCCCAAAGGCTTTGTGTCGTTTCTGCTACTGATCTGTTTGAAGATGTTCTATCTATCTATCTGTCTATCTGTCTATCTACTGCACTTTTTCTGTGTTTTCTCATTCCAGCTCACCTCAGGCTGCACGTCCACCAGACACATCTTGTTCTTGGCTTGGACAGAGCGGATGGCCTCTATACTGGTGCCGTACTGGTTGTCCTTATACTCTCCGTACTCGATAAACCTACACAGCAGGAGGAGACAAAGTGTTAATGCATTAAAGGAGCAAGATGTAAAGATTTTTTGAGTGTGTGTGTGTGTGTGTGAGAGAGAGTCTCACAGGAAACTCACAGAGTCTCACACAGCACACCATTACACTCACTTGTTGTTCTGAGCATCAGCGTCGAAGGCCTGCTTGGAGACAAAGTGATACTCAACCCCTTCCTTCTCATGGCTCTTCCTGGGCCGCGTTGTGTCTATAGTAAAGTTAGAACAGAGCAAAGAATTCCACTTAATGCCTTCAAATATTTCCTTATTATAATGTCCATTTGTTTCAGTCCATTCTGGATAGAAAAGAATTCTGATGTGATGCATACTATTTTTTTTTTTTAATCTGGAGAATACTGAAAAGGCGTCTAGAGAAATGAACATATTACTAAAAATTATGTGTCTGTGTGTGTGTTTGTCGAGAAAGAGTGAGAGAGATAGTGAGTGTATGTGTGTGTGTGTGTGTGTGTGAGAGAGAGAGAGAGAGAGAGAGATTGTGTTTATATGATGATGATGATGGTGATGATGTATCGGAACTCACGAGGTACAGCCACAGCATAGCGATGAGGGTTTTCTGCTATAACTTTCTGCTTCAGCTCATTAATTCTTGCTCCGAGAGATCCTGTAGAAAAAAAACACACCAACACTGAAGACCACATGCAGAGTCACAAATTTACAATCACACTAAGACTTACGGTGAGCGCAAAACAAACATCGAGCCGAAAGTTTCCGTGAGAGTTCATAACGTTCAACTACACCTCGTATTTATTCACTATTCTCTATTCTTTATTCTCTTCATTGGTTTAAAGCTCGTCTCACCGATGAGCACCACGAGCCGGGGTCTCTCGTTGGGCCGCTGTTGGTATCGTGTCACTTCCTCGTAAGTGAGCAGCTCGGGCTCGGCGAGATCGGACGCGTTGGCCTCTCCAGACGAACTCCGCCGGTCCTTACGGCTCAGACGGAAACTCCTTCGCAGGCCGGCTGAGAGAAGGTGAAAGGGTCAGAGAAAATTTACAGAACAATTTCAGATATAAACTTATCTGAAATATTAAATGTTCCTTCATGCAACTTCCTGTTTACATGAAATATATTTACATTTACGGCATACGTCTTTTTATCCGGAGTGACTTACATTTATCTGAGCAATTGAGGGTTAAGGGCCTTGCTCAGGGGCCCAGCAGTGGCAGCTTGGTGGACCTGGGATTAGAATTCCTGACCTTCCAATCGGTAGTCCAACACCTTAACCACTAAGCTACTACTGCCCCTATTTATAAAGAAATTAGTATTTCATCTCTATATAGACATTTCTATTAATTAGTCTAATGAATCCATCGATTTCTGTGGAATTTTTCCCTACATACACGTACACGTTAGCTAAGTGGAAGCTGACAGTCCTACGGTTTACTTATGAGTAAAAGACTAAACGAGTGTGTTGTGTTTAAAGGGTTAACAGGACACCGGAGTGGAATGAACAGCGACTGTACCTGTATAAAAGTCCCAGGAAAACACTTGGCCACAGGAGGGCACCATCGCTTTACACTTCGAAGAGACTATAACGTGTATTAGAGCACTAATCACTGGCGCACAGGACACTCTCTGCCCTCAACTCACCACCAACCCTGAGTCAGGTCTCGGTGTCTTACCTCAGCTTTCACTATACTATACTATATTATACTATACTGACGTCTTCGCCAGTAACCCTGATGTTCTGTCCACGTCAAAAATCACCTTCTTTCAGGAAACTACGTACTTTTTTCCATTACGTCACTACTGTATCTCTACATTCCGGAAAAAAAAGAATCGTTTTCAAAATTCATATTTAGTAATAGACATAAAAACCTGGAATAAAACTCGATTAGGAACTTCTTATTAAATGATTCAAATCGTTCATAGATTAGATTTTCTTTTTCAACTTTTACTTTTATTCTTGTATTTGTATTCTATTTAATTTTTTATTTTTTTTGAAGAACAATCTTAAAATTCTCCAAATTCATCAGGATCTAATTTTACCATTTATTTTTCTTTAAAAAAAACAAAAAAAAAACATTTTTTGGTTCAAAAGCGATGTTCGATGTATGTGGCAGATCTTGCTTTCAGCTCATCAGTATCTTATTTCTAGGTTCATTAAAGAAGAGTGAGCTGAACTTTTTTTTTTAATGCCTTAATAAGTTGTTTCATTAGGACCATGAACTTTTTTGGCCTGTGGAACCCAAACATGAATCCTAGAGGGATTTAACAGTTTGTAAATGATATTTATTTACACTCTATCATCAGCATCCACACAAGATTTTTTTTAATTCATCCTTTATTTGTGGTTTCGTAATAAAAACATCAATTTCTTTTATCAGACCAACATAACCAACCAGTTTATTTTTGCTTAGAGGTTTATTATTATTATTATTATTATTATTATTAAGTTTTTTATTATAATTATTATTTAGTTTAGAATGTGAATAATTTATTTATGAATTAATTTAAATTGAATCAAACTAGTAAAAGTCCAGCTCATGTTTTGAAGACTGAAAACATTTTTACACCGCAAATAAAGTACAAGACTTTACCAGTACAAGAAACCCGTCTGTTCATTGGCGCTTATTTTACACGTTCATTCAGCTCTGTTGTTTTGTTGTTGTTTTTGTTGTTGTTGTTGTTTTATGGTTTGTTTTATGTAGCATTATGACGTTCGTTGTAGCACCAAAGTCCTGGAGAAACGTTGTTCTATTTCACTATGTACTGCGTCAGCTATTTACGGTTGAAATTACAATAAAATCTTCTTGACTTGACTTTTAAGACAAATGTTAAACAGTACAGTACAGAACATTACAGTACAGTACAGTACAGTACCTATTCTGGTCAGTAGGTGGCACTGTTGTTAGTATGAGGCCATTGGACAGTCGTCATTCATTCACTTACCGGAAGAATTGGTGAGGTAATAATGATGTCACTGTTCCGCTATTCAGTGACTTTAATTTCATTTTTTCTGCGTCATATTTATATGAATACACTTTTGTTATTTAACGTTGTGTTGTCATTTTTACGAGTCATGGTCTCCCTGGTTGTGTTTAGAGTACAATAAATGTGAAGATCTTCCTGGTTTTGATATTAGACCATCTTCCAATCATAGCTTTATTTTCTGTACTGTTTTAAAAGTCATGAACAGAACATGAAGGTTAACCAGAATTTTTATTGATTTATTGATTTATTTATTTATTCATTTTGCTTAACCCCAAATCAGCTTGTCTAGTCTATTTTCTGGGTGTCTGTAACCCTGACCTCAGGTCAGCTGTAAAGGGCAGAGTGTATCAGCGCTTGAACACTTAGAGCAGTGAGTGAACGAGCAGCCAGTCGTGCAAGGTGTCTGATTTACAGGCCAGCAGCTTGGGCAGTGAGAGGGCAAAGGGTAAAGGTCACGAGCCAAGGCAAAGAGAGGCAAGAGGATGGAGAGAGGATGGGAAAGGACTCGGAAGAAGAGAGGGAGAAGAGCTTAATGCCCCAATCTGACATTCTGCAGCATCAGCTGGGTTTCGTGACTTGTGCCATGATAACTGAAAACCATCATAAACCATCATCATGTTCCTGTCATTTATCACTAGTCTAAAAAGTCAGGTTTTTCACTATTAACATGTATTTAACCCTTTTATGCATAAGTTTCACACGTATGTACAGTCAAAATACGGGAAAATAAAATCTGTTTCATATAAAAAACATCAATTTCTGCTCTTTTATTTGCTATTTGTACTTCGGTCTGTATATCTTTATAAACTTTCTACAGAAAATTCCAAAAGAAATTAACCACAATGTTTTTGTTCCAGAATCGAATGTCTTAAGTTCATTTTCTTCTTCTTCTTCTTCTTCTTCTTATTATTATTATTATTATTGATAAAATCAGCCATATCATGTAACAGCACATCATCTAGAATCCGGTTATTTGTTGTTAACAATAAAATATATTTCCTATATTTCTGGTCAACACTGTTAAATATTTCTAACCATAATATTAACATTTTTTTTATAAACACATGAGAATATTGAGAATATTTTACTGTTAATATTTACATACATAATTCTGTACTCTTGGTATTCCTATCTCATCTTTAATATAACTGATTCTTCAAAAAACAAAAAAGTGCAATTTTTATTTATTTTTTTTTAATCTAAAGGATCTGGATGCTTTTTTTAGATGATTTATGCATGAATGGATTTAATAAATAGGCTTCTGCAATTCCGCTTTTTAGCACTAGAGGGCAGGAGCGTGCATGAGCTTTGACAGCGAGATTCCACTCAAACAGGACGACATCTGGTTATTAAGGTGACATTTGGACAGTAAATTTAACATCCAGGGTTGTCTTCTGTGGATTTGTACATAAATTTGCTGTTTATCTTTTTTTTTTTTATCTTTTTATTTAATCATTTTTACAGTATTTCTATAAAAAAAAATACATTAACATAGAATTGTCTTTCTCATACTAAAGGTAGTTTTAAATCCAACTTTTAATATAAATTATTTTTATATCTTTATACATCTTGCCTTTGACTGTAGATTTTTATATTTTGTAGATTTTTCTATATCGACTTGAAATGTCTTTATCTAAAGGTCTATATATTAGCCTACTACTAAGACCAATTAAAAATCTTTTGCATTAGCTGTAATTATTGCTACACGATCCTGTAGAGTAGAATTTCTAGCTCATGTCAAGCTATATATAGAATAAACCGCTTAAAATATTCAAGGAATCAAACACTTTGGGGTTAGCTCTTAACTCTTACAGGAAAATAACCATGACAGGTTGGTGTGAGGCGAGCTGAGGTGAAAAGGAGCTACTCTTAATGACCATGAAATGGATTACTTTTTAAAAAATAACAGATATTGCTATAATGTAAAATATATTTCTTTATGTTTTTGAGATGAAATTTTGAAAGCAGGATGAAATCGTGTCTAACAAGACGTTTTTTTTTTTCCTATCCGTAGACTCGCTATAGAGGAGGAAAAAACCGGAAAGTGCTAGAAGGTGTAAACCTGCGCTCACACTGCGTTCACACTTCTCCTCTCACCTCTCGCTCACGTTAGAAAGCACATTAACACCCTGTACGTAATGAGGGTCTAATATGACAGAAGTTAAAAATGTGAAAATGCCTCTCTCTCTCTCTCTCTCTCTCTCTCTCTCTCTTTCTCTCACTGTATATATTTCTGCAAACTTAAAATTTCCAATGGCAACAACTTGATATTGTTTATTCCACCCTGAGATTTCACTGATTCTCCATCCCCTTGCTTCAGAAGGCGTCAATCTGCTGCTACAGCCCTGAAGAGATGATCAGCAAAGGTGTGTGTGTGTGTGTGTGTGTGTGTGTGTGTGTGTGTGTGTGTGTGTGTGTGTGTGTGTCAGCAGCTCAGGAAGGCATGCAGGCTCTCACCTATGTAGTGTCCATTGAAATAGCCCTCACAGTCACAGTCCTCTGTAGGGAAAGCAAGCAGGGAGAGAGGGAGTGAGCTGAGGAAGAAAACAGGAGGACAGGAAGGGGCAAGGAGAGGAGAGGAAACAGCATGGATACGAGCTCTGGCGCAGCAGGCAAGAAGACACACAAGAAAAAAAAAAATACACACAAGCATGCAGGCAGGCAGCAGATATGCAACAGCTCAGTAAACATACTGTATGTAAATGTGAAGGGTGTATATACTTATGCAACATGTTATGTACAGGCAATAGAGGGTTATAAAGGGTTAATATGGAAGAGGATTCATATTCATACATATACACGTTTCGTATGCAGAGATTAATGATGAAAATATGAGAGTTAACATTTTTTTTAGCATAAAAAATATTAGTGTCTGTATTTTTTTTTATTCTTCCCGGTTTTAATCGTGCAGCGTTACATACGATCACATTTCCATACGTCATGTGCAAAGTAGACACGGAATAATATAAAACGTATAAAAATGAAAGAATTATGTGGATAAAGCAAGTATAACTCTAATAGTTAAAGAAGGTCTGTTTTTGTTAATGAGGTGTAATGTGGTATTTCATGAAAATCCTCTCAGGCTCTGGTTAAATGCCGTTCTCACCGAACAAGAAAGCATCCGAGCGACTGGGAACTAAAATGATTTGAAAAAGATTTCGGATCATTTTGAAAGGTTAAAGCATAATGTTGATAAATCCTCTGCAGAAAACGAGTTTCTTTGAAATTTATACCTGCATTTTGGTTGTTCTCGTTTGAAAAACACTGGCCATAAATCACAGTAAATCACATTAACGGTGCTTACTGAATAGATTTTCTTATTTACTGCCATGCATTTTGCTTTTTTATACCTAAATATCTTGAAAGATATGTTGTACATGTTTATAATACACCTCGGTTTATTTTCTGTTCAGATTTACACCTAATATATATATATTCTACTTCTTACTTGCCCTTGCCGATAAAACTAATATTAACTGCCGAAAAAAAGAGGACTCGCCTAATTAAAGTTGTAGAGAGATACCGAAAGGATAAAAGACAGGGATGACTGAGGGGGATGATGGGAAATGGTGAGCTACAGCCGTGTGTGTGTGTGTGGGTGTGTGTGTGTGTGTGTGTGTCGTAGCTTCGTACCTACCTTTGTCACATCCCTGGTCGTCTATAGAGCAAGCCGTAATAAAGGAAAGAAAAATCCATTACACGTTTTGTGCTGCTGTTTTCTTGGGTGTGGTGGATGTGTGTAATTATAGATCAATAAATAAATAAACTTAGATAAATTAGAGGGGAAATCAAACTGCACACACACACACACACACAGAGAGAGAGAGATAGAGAGCGAGAGAGAGAGAGAGATGCACAAAAGGGTTTCATTCCCTCTGGAATGGGATCATCAGAATATTTCAGATCTTCTTGTTTATAATAAGACGTGCAGTAGCTGAATATGAAGTGCACAATTTATATTTGTAATATTTACAGCGAACAATCACAAATAAGCGGAAACCCTTAGAAAAAAAAAGATGTTTACTGCGACATTTAAGGAATTTTTAAAGCCCAAGTTATAAAAATTTCTTAAGTGTCACTGTACATTTACACTGTACTGTACAATACATTGCTTACTTAACATCAGGTGTGGGACTGGTGGCTCAAAGCAAAAACATATTCGAACACTGAATTTTTTTTGTTGTTGTTTGTTTGTTTGTTTGTTTTTGCACGTAAATTAGCAAAGTGAGGGAAAGAATTAATGAAGAATTAAAAGAACTCACATGCAGTCTGTTTGGTGGATTTGGAATTGGGTAAACTGCCCATTTTGTGTCTGTAGGCCAAGCGTCTGATAAAGAAAAGAGAAGTAATGTTATAGTCACACAGATTTCATTTATTATCATCAAATATCTTTTTTTTTCTTGATAAATAAATTCTAATCTCTCTTCTCTCCTCACCTCTCCTGGAACTGTTTAGACGGGATGAGTCCGGCTCGCAGGTTGCTGTCCCCGACTCTCTTGGCCTGCCACCAGGTGGCATCATCCAGACTCACAACTTGAAGGATGTCCCCACGCTTAAACGGTAGCCCCGCCTCCTGACAGGGCGTGGCCTTGTCCTCTAACGGGATGTAATCAAACAGCGCCCGCATGAAGACCTGGAGAAAAGGCAAGTTGAGCTGAAATTCTGCTACATCTTCAGTGATTATGGAAAGGATAATAAGATTCAGTGTTGGTTACTTTGCTCTCTTTCAGCCGGTCCTCTTCTTTAATGGCAGGGATGATTTTTAACGTGATGGAACCTTGAGACTGAGACTGAGTTTAGAAAAACAAGACAGGAAAATTCAGTTACTACGA